>CM017189.1:16819202-16916702 GCA_004837865.1 Musa balbisiana
AAAATAAACTTTTATTAAATCATAAATATATTGAGTTAACCACTATAAGTTCCATTGTCCATAAGACATAAATATGATATGTCCATAAGATCCATTGGAGAAATTCCCACCACTATAAGTTCTTGCTGATATCATCAATTATAAGTATTAGATCATAATCATATTTTTATATAGAATACATTTAATATTAAAATATAAATTCAAATAACAATATATCAAGATTAGGATGCATAATTTTGGATATTATTCAGAACTTTATTTGATTTGTAGAATGCACTATGTTGTTCAATCCATATAATACAACAATATTGATTTGTAAAGAGAATTAAATTCGTTTTCTCATCTCTTTCTATTATTCACAAGACTATTATGAGTAATGAAATATGAAGTAAAAGGATACTAGAATAGATCAATAATTTTGATTATGTCATGTCATATCGTATGATATGTAGTCTCTATAAAGTCTCATCTATTTATAGATGAGAGCAAAAGGTACATGATAAGTAATTAGGAAAGTCTTCCCATCAAGATCTCTTAAAAAATCTTATTATATATAATTTTTTTATTGATCAATAATTATAATCAAATTTTAATTTCAATTATAATATGTCATATCTAATTAAAGAAGGCACGTAATCTAATATGATTCCTAGTTCTTGGGATCCCTTGGCTTGTGTTTCATTATATGATTCATTATCTTCTTCTTTTTCATGTATGATTTGAATTTAATTGAATATTAATAGTTAGATAATCCATATAATGTGAAGGTAATCAGATCAAGGGAGCCCTTTGTCAATTTCACACTTAAATTTGCAATGAAATTTATTGACATTTGTCTTGTGTTAGGTGAAATCACTCCTATTATGTATGATTGATTTATTATTATGAGCTCGAACAAAATTATGTGGATCATCATGATCCTTTTTGCAATCATGATGTAACGTCAGTCAACTTGGCTGTTAATCAAATATGTATCCTAGTAATTCATAGTCATATATATTTGTTGTTAAAATAGGATTCGAGAATGATTTATATGATCAAATTATAAGCTACCATTATGCTCAAGTGTCTTAAGATCTTTAGAGAACATATTTCATTTTATTGGCTTAGGATTAATAGATAGTTGGATTGGCTAGTTTATATAATAGAAAATTAAAAAAAAATCAATGATTAGAGAATAATATTTATTAATCATAATTTTAAAATCAAGGAAGATGTTCAATATTACTTAAACTAACGAGAGATTAAGCTAATGAGCTACATTATGGACCTTTGGGAGAGGGTGAATGAACAAAAGGCAAAGATATGGGATAAATATTTTAAAAAATCAATTTATGTCTAGAAGATCAACTATTAAAATCGTTTATTTATTGAGATTAATGAAGAAACATAAAGAGGAAAAGAAATATTTTCATGTAATTTTATTTTTATTTTAAAATAATTATGCTCAAAGTTTTTATTCACATATGATCACATGCTATACGGATAATAGGTTCAATGAGTTTTCACTTTAGAATAATAAAAATTCTTATTGAAGAAGAATCAGTTAAAGTTCTTATATTATAAGAAAAGAACCGACTAAGTATAATTAGAAATAAATTTCTTAGTATTAATTAAGTTTTCCAAAGATTGAGTCTAACCATAATTTACTGAGATAAACCTTAAAAATAAAAGTTTTAAACTAAATAGGATCAGCATAGTTAAAATTAATGGATTAGGGGTTTCTGAAATTAAAAGTTCACTGAAGGAAAAAGTTTTACTATGTTAAATATATAATTCATGGGAAGGGTGAATATACTATATATTCAATTAAAGTACTATGTTAAAAAAAGGAGAATGAGAAATAGGTTTTATGTGATTATTGTGTCATAGTTTGTCTTTTATAACTGTTATAGTGTCAACTTTTCATGACTGTGATATAGAGATGGATGCATGGAGTCATTAGAATAGATGAAATAAGAAATTTATATATTTATGAATAATTAGATGTAGGTACAATTAAAGATAACACAAAGGGATAAGGAGGTTCCACACCAATTAGATGAAATGAACAATTATGATTAGTGGAGTAAGAAAGATTGCATAAGACATAAGAAAAATTTACATGAATAGCAAAATGATTTAAAAAAGCCCTCATAGATTGACTAGTGATATTGTCCTCATACCGAGATTCTGAGGTTCCCAGTGGTCTGGGCATCAAGGCTGTATGTTATTGCCAGTGTTGTATCTCGTAATATTGGATCATGTTAGGGCATAGAAGATGACTCCAAAGAATCAATAAATTTTCTTGTGCAGCTTATTATATCGTCTATTGTAGGTACGTTTTATGCAGAAGCAAACTTTATCTGAATGGGAGGCACTAGCACAAAATCCCAATTATTACAAGAGAATGAGAATTATTATCATTATCTTATTTTGTCAATTATAAAATTATAAGTAATAAACCTAATTTTCTGACACTAACCTTATCGAGGAATCTTGCTAATGTCGATCTCAAGCTCATATGAAAAAGATAGAGGATTATGTTATGTCATTGACAACTAGTGTAGAATTATATTATATCTCATGAACATAGATTTTAAATGATTTAAATATAGGTTATTATCTAGAAGTAAACGAGACACTTTCACGATCTAGATATCTTGAATTACAAATAATAGGCTAAGAGTTTGCTTGAAAGCGGCTCATCACATTCGCATCCAAATGTGGTGCCAAGTAGGAAAAAATTCTCTTATTATTTTGGATGAATGTGAGTAAAAAAGTTAGTTAAGAATAGAGAGTTAGATTAGTAAAGAATAAATATTATTTACTTATAAGAGATTAAGTGGGTAGGGAAAAAGTTTAGAGAGATTGATAGTATTGGATTTAAAATTTGATATATTGAAAAAGTTAAACACAAAAAATTATGTAAAAATTATCATTGATAAGGATGTTAAGACTAATATTATATATGTAAAAAGATTTAAAAAATATAATTATAGTTCTATAATTTGTAAATGGATAAGATGTTTTGATTGTCATTAATGCTTATACCCTTCAGGTCAGATCAAATCAACAAAGAATTTTATAAAAACTTAAATAATATAATTCAATGAATGCTTATAATTGAAAATATTATTATAACACCTCATATTAATCCCATATTAGAAGTGAACAAGATTAAAATTGATTTATAAGGGTCTACTAGATGCATAATAATTAATTTCAACTTAAATATTTTGACTAATGATTTATATTGAGACTTGATAAGAGAGAAAATGACTACTTAGATGGAGTCAAAGATTTGTTGAGAGAGAGATATTAGTGGTGTAAAAAAGTTTTAAATATAATTTTTATGATAAGTATGATAAGATATAAAGTTTATGATAATTTTTATAATAAATTATATTAGTAAAAAATATATATATCAAATTGTTAAAACTGAAAAAAAAAGTATAAGAATTTAGGTAATATTAAATGCATTAAATATATAGATTAAAGAATACTTGTTAATGATAACGAGATTAAGAAAAATAAAAAAATATTTTTTTATAAATTATTTAATAAATATTTCACATATGATTTAGATTTAACAATAAATAATAGTGGTAGCTTTAATAATCATATATTTATTCATAAAATTAGAGCTAATGAAATAAAAGAAGTATTAAAAAAGATGAAAATAGCTAAAAGTGTGAAGATTGATGGTATCCAGGTATAAAAAAGTTTAGGAGATAAAAGAGTAACTTAGTTAACAAACTTATTTAATAAATTTATGAGATTTAGAATGATACCTAATAAATAGAGAAAGAGTTTTTCAGTGTCAATCTATAAAAATAAGGATGACATACAAAATTATACAAAATTATTTAAATTATAGAGGAATTAAAATCATGAGCCATATTATGACACTTTAGGAAAAGTTATTGAAAGTAGGATGAAGTTTAAAATAAATATATTTGAAAAGCAATTTAGTTTTATGCTTGAAAGATCAAGCATAAAAGCTATTTATTTATTAAGATAATTAATAAAAAAAATTATATGGAGAAAAAATTACATATGATTTTTTTTACTTAAAGAAAGGCTATGATAGGATTCTTAGAGATTTATAATAGTGGGTTTTAAAAAAACAATATGTATCCACTAATTATTTTGATATTATTAAAGATATGTATGATAATATAGCTACTAGTGTTTAGAATTATGGGAGTGTATAGTAAATCTATTATTAACATAGGATTACACTAAGGATCCATATTACATCCCTATATTTTCACATTAATAATGGATAAATTTGTTAGTCACTAGAAATAGACAAGAGAATATAGTTAAATTGGATGGACATGAAGTCTCGTTAACTAAAAACAATAGGTATTTTTGATCAATGATTCAAAGATCGATAAATATATTATTTATAGAATAAAAATGGGATGATTAAAATAGTGAGAAGTGTTAGGAATCTTATGTTATACCTTTGAGATTCAAAAAAGATACATATAAAATATTACGTGAGTAACAATGCTTTATGAATCTTAGTGTTAAATTGTTAAAACAATATATGTAAAAAATTTATGTTGCCGAGAATATTGAGATGGATATATAAATTTATTAGAAAATATAAGAAAATAAATATTTTTATTTATGAATAAATAAGATAAAAGATTGTATGAGCGAGACATTCAGATGATAGAGAAAGACTTAAAAAGATCTTAATAGAAATTATAAATAAAGATTTAAGTACCTTAAACCTAACTCAACATATAATTTTCTATATATTCCAATGATGATAAAAGATCTATATAGCTGACCTCAAATAGTTGAGACTTATGATTTTGTTGTTGTTATTGTTGTGTCCTTATCAAACAATGACATTTCACATATTGATCCTCATATTGATTGTTGGTTACATATCGATCAATACTAGTGCCTTGAAAGAAAAGAAGAAAAGAAATAAGGTGAAAAAGAGTAGAAAGAAAGAAGAAGGAACGAGGACGAAGAAGAAATGATGGTGGTGGAGGAAGAAAAAGAAGTAGGAGAAAGAGGAGACAGTGGAGTCATGAAGGAACAAGAGGTGTCCTCGAGAGATAAATATTGAACAATAGCGACGAGAATGTTGGCAGCGTCGGATGGTAGTGGCTCGGGAGCGATTCCATGCTTCTCGCATATTGGCAGCTTCGGATGGTAGTGGCCGGGAGCGATTCCATGCTTCTCGCATATTGGCAACCGGATGGTAGTGGCTCGGGAGCGATTCCATGCTTCTCGCATATTGGCAGCTTCGGATGGTAGTGGCCGGGAGCGATTCCATTGAGCGATTCCATGCTTCTTGCATATTGGCAGCTTCGGATGGTAGTGGCTCGGGAGCGATTCCACGCTTCTCGCATATTGGCAGCTTCGGATGGTAGTGGCTCGGGAGCGATTCCACGCTTCTCGCATACGGAGAACTATAATTTTTGTAATTTTTCTAATGGGTTGGACCGAGCCATCCGAAATAGGAGGTCCGAGCCAGACCTAGATGAGTACCTACCGTCTATTTCATACTTATATGAGCAAAACAGAGAACCATGATTCATATTATTTTCCCTGTGTAACTTAAAACTAACCATGGTTCATATTATTATCCTTTGCATTATGCTTTGACTTGCCAGCACACTGCTTTGGTATCATCTATTATTGTCTGAACACTGACAGCAAATTTTTTGCACGTAGTAATAACCAGAATTTTTAATAGATTAGTTCGTCATAAAATATAGCAATCGATAGCAACGCCGAATGTTAGAGAAAGAAAGACCTTACGCTATAGATTGAGTTGTCTTCTGTAATCAATGATCTGTTCAAGCAGCTTGCCTTTTTTATATCATGAGCTCTTCTGTTACATTCCTGTTAGTGCTTTGATCTTTTACAGCTACTCGATTTTAATTCTTCAGGTGGTGCTTCACTATTGGTTTAGCAACTTGGCAGATCTATTTTCGGATGTTTAATATCTTACATTGTTTCTTTACGTACAACAGAAGCCTCTAAACCGAAGGTTCATTCTCAATGGTAAGCACCATTCTTCTCGGGTTTTTATATGGAATTTAGCATTACTTAGTATTTCATTCTTTCTACATCAAACTCAATTTCTGTCAATGGCTTGAGTCATGATGTTATCTCGATTGGGCCACCGAGTTATCGTGCAGGTTTGGACCGAATCGAGTTAGAGAGAGATGATTTTATGAAGCATCGGGATGACCTAGAATGTGAATATATATATATATATATATATATACGTCCCCCTTCTGTGTGTGTGTGTGTGTGTGTGTGTGTGTGTTGGACGTGTTGGCTAGCAGCTTACTGAGGCCCAAATGCGAGGGCTCTAAAAGCCTCCGTCCATGCAAATGATACATACGTAAAGCGTCCGGCCGTGGCCGATTGGAGGTTCCTATTCTCTATTACGGCGTGGATGAATAATGCAATGCCGCCTTGGCGCCCATTAGAGCAGATAATATATTTACCCTGGTTGACTTCAAAGCTCGGGCCTTATATCTTTATCGGAATGGGAGCAACTTAGAAGGATCAGAGATAGATAGATGTGTGCAGTTTCTTGCCCATAGTCGGCCTAATATTTAAGAAAATGATCATTTAATTATAGACGCCTTTACAAGTCGATGGTCGGAGCCTGCAATTATTGGAGGACTATCATTGTGGATGGTGGTGGTTCAATCCTACATTTTGGCTTCTTGAATGAATTCCCTGTTTCTTTAATACGCCGTTTACTTGCTGGATATCTAATTAATGCCTGTTTGCCTGCTCGTTTCAGATTCTTTCTGTCCTCTTTCTGCTACAGACATGCTGTCGCACGCATTTCTGCATGAGTTTGCTAATCGGTTTTAGCCGGAATGAATATTCATGCGCATGGAATGATTGCGAGCTCAAAAGGTGGAACCTTTGTCTTCTATCTTGGCAAAATATAATTCGATCCGATGAGTTGCGATGGCTACAGACTCGATTCCCAGCGCTTCGGTTCGAGGAGTCGATACCAAGCTTTCCGGGAAGGGAAAGGAGCAGCAGCGTAATTTGCAGAACTTGACGAGCGAAGACAGGGGGAAGCCCACGGCGTCTGTGTGCGTCCCGTCCTGTAATGCATTCCACAAGTGTTCATATAATTTTTCATGTAAGGAAATAAAGATCTAAAATGTTTTTTCTTGGTCAAAGTAAACGCTGCCTTTCGGAGAGGGTATAATAGACAATAAGTTAGAGAACTACGTGGCCATTTTTTATTGGACGGAAGTTTGTCTGTCTCTCTCTCATCGATGCGAAATCGAGACTCTATATTTCCGAAGGGCCAAATAGCGTTACTAGGACTGGTGTGGAGACGGTACCATCTGCTTCCTGCCAGAATCCTACCATTATTTTCCCCCTCTCTCCCTCTCTCCTTCTGTGTGCGGGCGCAGAAAATCCACAAGGACAAGATCTTCAAGGAGGTACCATGGATGAACTCGAGAGTCGGACATAATTGCCGGTCAGCAATACCACCATCCTGACGCCATTTTGGAAGGGGAACTAACTCTCTTCTGTTTCTCCTCCTCCCTGCCTGGAAGAGCTCCTCTTATTTTCGAGTGCACGGTAACTTTGCTTCTGTTCTTTCAGAGCCAGCTGCAATTTTCTGTTCCTGAAGCTGTGCTCGTCTTTTCTCCCGGTGGTGGCCGCAGCAGAAGCGCCGAGCAAGCTTGAGAGATCAGTATACGAAGCAGCTTTGAAGATTCGGAATGGTGCATGAGGGAGAAGAAGAAACTCGGATGGCAAATCATAGAGTCGGTGAAACTGGCCTTTCTGATTCTGGACCTTCAACTCGATCCGTCGCTGATGGAATTCATGGCACCACTCCTCAAGCTGCGACTAATTTCTTGTACTGTTTCTAAATTTTTCTTCTTGTAGTAGTCTTTGCTCCTCCTCCTCCTCCTCCTCATCATCTTCTTCTTCTTCGAGGCTTATTTTAATGATTTATGGATATAGTTTCTGGCTGGATCTCATCCTTTGCCCCGATATCATGCACGCTTTACACATCGTTGCAGAGTTATCATATTTTCTTTGCTAATCGACTGACTTTAATTGGAATAGCACCACCTTTTCCAAGCACCTATTTCCCAAGTGGGCTCTTTATTATGTTATATCCCATTCTTATTGTGCTACACCTCTGCACACCAATTTCGCAAAGCTTTGGCCTGATCCACACATGGACTCTTCTCAGTTCGTCGTATCTCTGCCTCCTCTTTCTTCCGCTCACTGTTTCCTCTTCCCTGTTTGCATAAAAAATAGCAGCAGTTTCAGTTTGCTTTTCTTCCTGTTCTAAATCGTAATCGATGAGTTAGATGGACTTGTGTTGCCCGAACAGTGATCAGGAAGGAGCTGCCTACTTTGGGGAGTTGGAAAAGGCTCTCATGCAGGGAGTAGATGGCATAAGAGAAACCGAAGAAGACACAAAGGGTGGGCCTTCTCTCTTTCCTTCCTCGTTTGGTTCTCTCCCAACTCGAACCACATCAACCACAGACACGTCTTGTTTGATCGCATGTTCAAGTTCGTTGAAGCGTTCTATAATAACTCTTTGCATTTGCTACCTCTTCAAGTACCGATACCTGCTCCTCTATTTTCTCCTCATACTTGGAGCTTTCTTTAATCCGCTGCATCTCCTGTTCCTGCAGCCTTTTTCGCAACCAGGCCAGCAACACTTGAGATCTTCCCATCATGGCCAATGAGATCCCAGCAAACACCCAGAGTAAGGTCTTGCCTTCTTGACTTGGGTTTACGGTGTAGAAATACCTGTAAGATAGACCAGAAGAAGAAGGAGTTGGTTTACTCCTCCATTTAGGCTTTATGGCTCCTGCTTTGTACCCACCAGGGGAAGACACGATCGGCAAACAGCACCGATCTAGGCTCGGCTCAAGACACCACCACATCTCATCTAGGATCAGACTCTACAACAAGCAGAAAGGCTTCTTCGGACCAGTCTGCTGACCAGGAGCAGGCGATGATGACGATGATGATGGCAGGCGACGGCTCCATCACAGGAACGACACCAACTTCTCAGCTCGCATCCCAAGAGAAGGTACCGTTTGATTGCTTCATTAAGCAGTAGCCGTAGCAGTAGCTCGATTCCCGAGATAAGAAACGAACAACCTGAGCCTTTCACCTCCTCCTCAACAGCATGGACTCTAGGTTCTTGCCGAAGCCTCAGATCATTGCCTCCGGATGCTTAACCGACGACCATCTCATAACAACAGCATAATGTCAAAACGGATCCCAGCAAGACCTACCAAGCTTGACTTTTTTCACCTTCATAAACTCCGGTCTTCATCTGTTTTTCTCACGGATCATGCGGTTTGAGTTCTGACATGACCTGGCCCATCGCCTATACTGTAGCATTTGCATCTTTATCAGCTCCAATCATAGAATTATTATATATATATATATGTATATGTATTTGCCTTTTGAACTTGCACAATGATAAGTATGCTGGTCTCTTGTTGTTATCTTATCTTCGCTGCTGTATATCTTCTCTTTTGACTTCAAGCCAAACTACGAATTTTATATTGCATGTTGCAGAGAAAGATGACTGGTTCAGCAGCAGGAAAAGATGGAAAGAAACTTGATGCTAAGGTTCTCTCTCTCTCTCTCTCTCGCTCGCTCTCTCTTGTGTGCGCCTGCGCTGATCATGCTAACCTGGATTCATGTTCTTAAAGAGTGCCAAACATGGAGTGGTTCCTTTAAAGATCATAAATCGAAGTAAAATAGCCCTGCAAAGGAAAGAAGCTGTTCATATGTTTTCTTTCTCTAAAAGAAGAAAGAAATACTGTTGCAAAAAGCTGACTTAAATATATCTGAAATCGGAGAATTAAGTGCTTTTCTTTTCATTAGAGGAATTCGTTTATTAATGATCGACTTCCATATCAGACGTTAAGACGCCTAGCTCAAAATCGAGAGGCGGCAAGAAAGAGCCGGCTGAGGAAAAAGGTGCACTCAAATCTCAAATCTCCCATAGGCGACAATGTCATATGTGTATATTGTATCGACCTGATGCACCAAACTGCCCTGAATAAACAGGCTTACGTGCAACAATTAGAGTCCAGTAGAATTAGACTTCAGCAGTTAGAGCACGATCTCCAGCGAGCAAGATCACAGGTTCAATTTTACTCTCATGATTAAAAATTTTAATTGATTCTTCTCTCCTTTGTTATTATCTGCCTTTTTCAGATTGTGATTCCATTATGTTGTTTGTTCGGTGTCAGGGTCTCTTCTTAGGAGTGGCAGGCAGTGCAAATGGAGCTATCACTTCCGGTAATAAGCTATTTGTTTCCTCGCTTGCTGGTTTTCAGTGGTGGTTTTTTGGGTGGATCTTATCGTTCTTCTCGTGCTGGCCATAACCGGAGCTTCCGCTCTGCAGGCGCAGCGATGTTTGACGTGGAACATGCTCGATGGCTGGACGAGAACTGCAAGCACATGTCCGACCTTCGAGGTGCACTGCAGGCTCACCTTCCCGACGGCAATCTTGGTGTAATCGTAGATCAATGCATCGCGAACTACGATGAGCTCTTCCGTCTGAAAGAAATTGTTGCGAAATCCGACGTATTCCACCTCTTGAATGGTACATGGATGACTCCAGCGGAGCGCTGTTTCCTGTGGATGGGTGGGTTTAAGCCCTCTGAGCTTCTCGAGGTATGAGATCCACCATTACGTGTAGTGACAGACTTGTCATAGAGTCGTAATATGGAAATGGAGTATCTACGCAACTCTCATTCGACTCCTTGTTTGGTTGTTGATGAGCTCGGCAGATACTGATGCCGCATCTTGATCCATTGACGGAGCAACAGCTACTGGTGATCGGCAACCTGCGGCTTTCGTCGCGGCAGGCGGAGGAGGCTCTCTCGCAGGGCCTCGAGCAGCTTCACCGGTCTTTGGCGGACACCGTCACCGGCGGTTCTCTCAGCGACGGCGTCGATGTCGGAAATTACATGGGCCACATGGCTCTTGCACTGGGGAAGCTGACCAACCTCGAAGGATTCGTCCGCCAGGTTTCTACTTCGCATTATTCTCCGAGTCTTCCTATAAGCAAAACACATGGCTACATAAAGAACAGCCGAAACACACCGTTGCCTTTAAGACTTTCTATAAGCACACCAATGAACCAAAATTTCCACCTA
The DNA here is from genome assembly GCA_004837865.1 of Musa balbisiana. Taxonomy (NCBI): domain Eukaryota; kingdom Viridiplantae; phylum Streptophyta; class Magnoliopsida; order Zingiberales; family Musaceae; genus Musa; species Musa balbisiana. Next base: position 16,830,356 of record CM017189.1, read on the forward strand.
AAAAAGAATAAAAATATAATTATACTAAATCTAGTCCAAATAAAAGGACTCATAAATACTCAAAACAAAATATTAAAAGAAGACCTCAACAAGACAAAAAGGTTGTCATATAAGACTTGCCAAGTCAAGGAAGAATATAGGAGGAGTCCTTAAAGATGTCCCTATCATATATCTTTCTTTTGTTCTCCTACCTCTTGACCCATTATTGTTTATACACCCCTTTTTATTTTTATTTGAGCAATGAACAGATTCACAAACCATCAAAAGAAAACCCTCATAGGAGCAGTTTCGATTACATAATGTGTTTTATGCCCGGCCAAGTATAGTAGTAGTCAGAGAAAGAGCAGGCCACAGCTAATTGCAATAGTTTATTCTTCATAGAAAAACCATGTTCTACATGCAAAGAGTCCTGATCATAACTCGATTCATTACGGATGACCAGTTCATGTACCTCAAGCCCCACTTGTTCTTTAATATGACCGTGTAGAGTTAGTTGTCCTCTAGCAAGAGAAATGGGAAAGTAAACCAAAGACATTAGGTATGAAAGAAGGGTCGAGGAGAAATAATAGTCTTTTCTAATAGTTCTGCCAATTCCAATCCGCCAAGAAAGTAAGGTAGAACGATCGCCATCGTTGCTGGAATCCATGAACGAGAAAGAAATGATCATTGGTTCCAACATAAAGTCATTCTGAAGTCTGTGATTCTGCAGGCTGATAACCTGAGACAACAAACGTTGCACCAGTTGCGTCGGAACTTGACGATCAAGCAAGCAGCAAGATGTTTCCTAGCGATCGGAGAGTATTATACTCGTCTGCGTGCTCTGAGCTCTCTGTGGGCTTCTCGCCCTCGGCAGTAAGTTCGTCATCCGCCATCTGCTATTTGTTCTTGATACTTTCCCTTGGTTAAAGCAATGGTGTAAGCTTCTCCGGTATGCATGGCTATAAACATACAACGCTCCTTTCAAAATATACATGCAGCTAAACAATCTCTTCCGCAATGCATAAATGCATCAATCAAGTTATGATCATAACCAGAAGTTTCCGTTTGCCTACCGATGTTGTTGTTTGGTCATATATCCTTTCACATTTACATGACTAGCGCGTGCATGTCTTCCCCACAGGAGCTTAATCGGTCATGACAGTGTTGTCTCATCAGCGACAGACCTGCAGATTGTTCATCAACCACCGCAGAATCATTTTGCTTCCTTCTGAAAGGATTCCCAATCAAGAAATATGCAGTGCATAGTTTCCATTTTGAGCTCATCCATGTTGTACCATGACTGTGTTCTTATGCATTAGGAGATTTGTACTTGGCCCAAAAAAAAGAGCTCAAGGGTGCTAAAAGCAAGATTATTCTAATGCATTTCTTGTTGTGGTTGTTGAACAAGAGGAAGAAATTGTTAGTAAAATATGAATATAAAAGGCTTGTTTCATATGTACCAATAAAAGCAACAGGGAAGCACTTTTCTAAGCCACAGTATGTATGACCTTATCCAACCTAACTTCAAATAATTTCCAAAGTTGCATTAGAATAAGACAAACATGAGTGTATGATTGTAACAAATGCTGCTTTATATAACTAATCATCTTTTACTGCAATTATATATATATATATATATATATTCCTTTAATCAATGTTATAACACATCAAAATAATATTGCAATTATTTTTCTATAACCAATATCTTTAAATAGAATCTTGATATAATATGAGAGGGCTAATTATGTAATTATCCTTTGTAATTAATTTTTTTAGTGTCTCGGCTCTTATAGTTTAAAAAATTATATTGAGATCCTTATACTTACGAAAGTGGAACATTTAATCTCGTTTCTTTTCGTACCGTTAATTTTACTAACGAAAATATTGCATATGTTCAATGATAAACCGGAGTGAGACAGAGTCAACATATGCTCAGTGATAAACCTTATAGTATTTTCGTTAATTGTATGAGAAAAAATAAAATTAAATGTTTCACTTATATATATATATATATAGAGAGAGATCTTAATGTAATTTTTAAAAATATAAGGATTAAAATATTAAAGATAGATAAAAGCACTGTTTGATATAGCTACATGTATAGCTCTGAAGTTTCCAAGAAACTTCCGAAGTGAAGAAATAAATTCTGCAGTTTAATTATTGGGGGAAGTGTTTCTTGCTTCAAAACTTCCTTGTTGACAATCTCCAAGAACTCATTACTTTTTGCTTGCCATTCCTCAACAATTTGGTAAACATAAAGTCAATGGAAACAAGTATGCAAAAGCTCTGTGGTATTTTAATTCCCTCCTCCATCTTTACTATAGTAAAGAAAATCCATGTGTTTTGTTGGTAAACACAATCCATGTGTATTCTGAAAAGCCACTTTCCCTAATTTAAGACAGTCTGACAATTACTGAAAGCTACAGATGACCTAATCCTGGTTACAGTGGAGGAGAGCATTAGAAGAATCAGATATAAAAGGAAGAATGAATAATAATATAAAGACCACATAATCTCAAGATAGCTTCAATCTTTTTATATTTCCAAAGCTAAGCTGACAAGAAATGTAATACCAATAAAAGATTACATTAGTGACAAGATCATGACAAGACCTAATCAACCAATATATAACAATCAAAGATAAGTTAAAGCATGCATGATGTGTCACAGCAAGAAGGAATTGATCATAAATTAGAAATAATTGCACAGCTGAGGAGATTGATCTACATGAAGCAAACTGGTTTCTGATGACTTTGATCAGATTCTGCACATCCAATACATCCATCCTCAAGCATTTTAAGCATGGGAAGAAGAACTTTGGGACAAAGATAGGAATATGTGAGGAAAAAGTTAAAGCTTAATATATCCCAGGTTCAGAAATCTTGCAGCTATTGTGGCCCAAGATCTGTGTGTCTGTGGACTATAGACTTACTACCTTGATACCCATGTATCTCTTGGAAGAGCTTAATTGCCCCTGCTTGCTATTATACCTCCAAAATATTGCTTATATTGACATTTTTCTAATGAAATAAAATGAGGAGAAGGGCAAAAACTTCACTGCTGCAAAAGAAAAGCTTACAGATTAATAAGTATACTTCCTTTGCTTTGCACTGCTATGTTTTCTTTGGGTGGTGTGGATCGTCATACTTGAGACATACTTCTTACTGAGACATCCTTGACACACAAACCATAAAGCTTATCTACATAGTTGATGTTAGTCTATAGGTTTTACTTGGATCCCTCAAGAACCATTTTAATTGATCCTGGTGGATTTGTAGTTGTTGTTCCTGAAGTGACTTTTGGGATTTAAGTATAATCTGCTTTTGAGGAGCTCAAAGATAAGGCAAGCATCCACTTCATTACCCAATGAACAAAGTTAGCCACCTTCACATTATTCATTTCTACAACTCGCTAAGATTGATTGAGTGGGTGCATATTATTGTCAGTAACCACAAAGCCCCAAAGTAGGTTTTCAACTTTTTCAAATGGAAAGAAGGAATAACCTTTAAACCCTTCACATCAATCTTAGGGGGTCTATCGATCCACATAAGACAAAGTGTAACAATTCAAACTACATATAATTTACTGAAAATTAGGACTATTGCATTAAGTTCTTATCAGGAGCATCAGTTCCTTATTATATGCCTTTAGTTCCTTTTTTGTCTCTCTGATGCACAAATACAGGGAAGAATGCAGAGGTGCAAATCTAGAACAAAAGCTTATAAGTTCCCAAGATCCATGTTGGGTTGAAAACAGGGGAGGGGGGGGGGTCAACCTTTGACAAGACAGGCTAAGAATCAGAACCATGTTGGGTTGAAATGAGTAGAACGTACCCTCTCATCTCGACTAATAAACATGATGGCCAAATGCTTACTGAGATCTTTGCCAGTTGCCATAGTGGACAGTCTGTGACCTGCACATCCTAATCTCTCCACCTCTGTGATCCGATCAACACCTTGACAAGATATGCACAAGATATGCATCTTCAGTATTCCCAGCCATTTATGTAAACTTATGCCTTCTTTTTCCGGATCAAGAACCATAGGATCTCTTTTTACATGATATGATATGTGAGCACTACCATTTCTTTGTGAAGAGGAAGAGCTTCTCTCTCTTCTTTATTTGTTCCAATTCCTCCAGAGAATATAGCCAATCATAGCAAGTTCTATCCATGGATGTGAAGTTTCAGAAGGTCTAAGCAGCATCCAATCTAAGCTGTTCCTTCTTCTTTGCCTTGAGAGAAAAAAGGTGAGCTCGGCTGCAACCATGGCAGGCCCAGAATAGATCCGTTCCAAATCTCCAATCATGGCTATGGCGACTGAAGTAGAATAGCAAAAGGATTCCTTGGGACATCCACATGAGAAAAATGCAGCCCAAAGTAGTCACTCACTTGAGCACTATAAATAGAGCCATCTCTACTTGCCCTCCCCATCACAAAACAAAGCATTCCCTTCCCTTCTCACGGACGACATGGCGAGGCTGTCGGATCCACTGGCCGTCGGGCGGGTGATCGGAGAAGTCATCGACTCGTTCCACCCGAGCGTGAGGATGACGGTGACCTACAACTCCAGTAAGCTGGTCTGCAATGGCCACGAGTTCTACCCCTCTGCAGTTGTGTCCCAACCCAGAGTGGAGGTCCAATGTGGTGGTGACATGAGGTCCTTCTTTACCCTGGTATCTATGCTACAGCCTCCACAGCTCTCCTCTCCCCGACCCCACTGCTCCATGCATCTTAACCACGGCCGCTGCTGCTGTCGCAGGTGATGACAGACCCAGATGTGCCAGGACCTAGTGATCCATACCTGAGGGAGCACGTCCACTGGTAAAACACATGAATCATTGCTACCGTAGAGGAAGATAGAAGAAGTGATACTGATGATTCTGAGTTGCTTTCGACTAACCATTTGCCTTTATGGAACGACGTCATGCAGGATTGTGACGGACATACCCGGCACTCCCGATGCGTCCTTCGGTGGGCTTTCTTTCTCCTCTCTGTCGTGTTGACGTCTCTTGTCTTCAGTCTCTTTATGTGACATTTGAGAAGCAGGGAAGGAGGTGGTGGGCTACGAGAGCCCCAGGCCCAGCATCGGCATCCACCGCTTCGTCTTCGTACTCTTCCAGCAGAAGCGGAGACAGTCGGTGGTGGCGCCGCCGCCGTCTCGGGACCGCTTCAACACCCGCCGCTTCGCCCAGGAGAACGACCTCGGCCTCCCGGTCGCCGCCGTCTACTTCAACGCTCAGAGGGAGACGGCCGCCCGGCGGCGCTGATGGCCGTCGTCCTCTCTCTCCCAATCCGAAAGCATTGGTGTCCATTCCTCTTCGTCTCCTTTACGTGCTCTACTACGGCGATGACAGCGTCGTCGCTTGTGATGAATAACCTGTCGATGTACTGATGTTGTTGCAGTTGATGGATGATTTTGTTGTCGTTGTAATTGTCTGTCTATGAAGATGATTCTATTTAGTCGGATAGTTATTTTAGTATTTGGAACACGCAATATATATAGAATAGATTAGAAAAAAGAAATATAAGCATATTAAACTAATGAAATTATTCCCAAACTAACACCTTAAAAATCTTCATTAATGGTATACTTTATGAGTACATTATTCCCAAACTAAATGGAAAGTGGCTAATTGTACAGTTAGTGATCAAAATAGCACTATAATGAGGGTAACACTTGCAACCGGAAGAAAGTAGCAATTGGATTCGGAGATTAGGGTTCACCTAATTGTACGAGGAAAGGATTCGAGCTCGGTCTAAATTGAAGTGGATGCAATATAATTAGGGTTCATGTGAAATAAAATTGAAATCGAATCGGATTTGGGCTTAAACTAATCGAATGCAAATGGTAGCGAACATGACAACCAAAGTGGTCGAGTTAGACCATGTGCTCGAACCGGTCCATCACTAGACGTGTCCACGTATAAAAGCCCTCGAGAGGCCGAGAACCCGAGGTCACGAGCGGCGCGACATGGAGGCTCCGGCACCGCCACCGCCCGCCGTTTCCTCGGAGCAGCCGCCCCCCGCAGCGGCTTCCTCCCAGCCGCCGGAGCCGACGCAGACGCCATCTCCGTCTCCGTCTCCCTCGCCCGCCCCGGATCCCGCGCAGCCACCTCCCGTCTCAGCCCCTCCTCCCCCATCCGCCGTCCCTTCCGCCTCCCAAAACCCTCCCCAACTCCAGCCCCAGTCGCTTCCTCCGTCTCAGTCTCAGCCACCACCGCCCCAGCAGCAGACCCAGCCCCAGCAGCCGATCCAGCAGCCGCGGCCGCCTCTCGTGCGGAACCGTCCCCCCGCCCCTTTCCCTCACTTCTCGCACCACCTTCCCTCTTCCGCTCCTCCGTCCTCCTCCACCTCCGCCTCCTCCTCTTCCGCCGCGCCTGCTCCTCCTCCTTCTGCTGCATCGCAGAGAGGAGGGCTCGCCATTGGGGTCCCGGCTCACAGCTCACACGTCCCGAGGGCCCAGCAACCCGTGGCCACCTATTCTTCGATAGGCGCCTCCCCAGCCTTCAATCAGCCATTCACTGCGTTGCCACGCATGACGGAGCAGTCCTCGGCGGCCAATGCCCAGGTATCGTTTGAGCTTTACCTGACAATCTAATCTAGGGATCTGCCTCTTTTTTTTGCGGCTACAGTGACATACTTCAATGGTTGTCTCGGTGTCAAAATGTAAGTTTGACGACTAAGTGTCTTGATCGGAAGCCCACTGTACATACAAGTAGGATGTTGAAGGGAGATGACTTGAACTCATTATTGCATCCCGTTGTTACATAATACACATTCGATCTGAGTTGAGCATTCAAAGGGAAAGATTTTGTTAGTTATCAACAGTGGCATTAAAACTTTAAGCTATAAGTTCGGCTTCCTACTTGCATTTTATGTTATTTAAACTATATGTTTTGCTTTCTTTCCCTGCTGATTCAGCTTAAAGAGATTCACTGGCAGTAGAAACTGAGTGATTGATTCTGGAGGATTGAATATAGATCTGGTCGAGCGTATTCTATTCGTAGGATGTTAATGGAACTTATCCTTTTCATCTAATATTTCAGGTAAGGCAACCCATTCAAGGGATTCAGAATATTGGAATGATTGGCTCTCTTAGCACTACGACACAGATTCGACCAGGTGGGGCGACTGGGCCTCCACAGCAGAGGTTGGTTCAGCCAACATCAAGAGCAGTATCTCCATCAACTAACCAAACTTTAGGTTCACAGGTAATTTGAGAATTTTTTTTTTTTCATTTCTTGCATTCGGCAAACATTTTAATACATCTTGCACATGGTTGTCATCTCATTTAGAAGAATCAGATGTATACCAGTTTTCCTTATAACATAGAAATTTCTTCTTGATGTTTGAAACAGTATTTGTGTTGGCTGATTGTAGTCATGTCTTCTGCATTGATGATTTAATTAAGTAGGAAATATAATTAGAAAATTTGTTTATGATCATGTTACTTTCTTTTGGAGGGAATGCCACTCAACTTTGATATTGCTTTTCGGAAAAATGGAGTCTCACCAATCAAATAGATGCAAATGTCCCTTCCTGTGACCACAGATTGGTGCATGTTAATCTAGATACATTTGCATAGTTCTATGCTCGTTTGGTTCCATAAAGCCTCTGATTACATTGTCCTCATTTTTGCCAAATAAACAATGGAATTTTTTGCTCTTGTCGTGCTGCGTTTCGTGTTCTGTTTAGTCATTAGTGCATTCCTTTTGTACTGGCTCTTAGTTTCTTTAACTTTGCAGTTTGCATCAAATGGTGCTTAAATAGTACTTTGTTTTACAATTTTCTTTTGGAGAAGAAAGCTTTTTTTTTAATACAATTTTCTTCCTGTTGCCATGTGATATCCTGAGCTTGATCGTTACTTTTCTGCAGAAATTCTCAAATTCTGGTTTGATAAGGGGCCCTTCCATGGTTTCATCTGGTTCCATATCCTCTGTGCCACAGCAGTCATTAGTATCATCGCAAGGAAAGCAAATGCCTGCATCTTCATCATCATTTAGGCCCCAGGTGAAGCCAAATGTTCTGCAGCAAAGGCCACACAGTCTCCAACAAACTCAACAACCGCCTTCAGCAGCTTCTCATCAACAGCAAATACCAACATCCCAGCAGCAGCAACAACAAAAACAACAACAATTTCAGATGCAACTACAACAACAACAGCAACAGCCGCAGTTTCACCAACAACATTCTTCACCACGTCAAACACAAGAGTACTATAATCAACAAAACCTACAGCTAAGGAACCAGCAGCAATTGCTACAACAACAGCCTGCACGACCTCTTGGACCCGCAACTACTAAGCCAAATCCACCGACATTAGTCCAGACTAATGTTGCACAACCAGCAGTTACACATCCAGTTGTTGGTACAGATGCTGCAGAATCTGGAGACCATATTCTTGGCAAGAGAAGCCTTCGTGAGTTGGTTAGCCAGGTAAGTTAATTTGTATTGTAATCTTATCATATACTGTATCAGTGTGCTGAGATTGATGGATTATTTAGATCAAAAGTTGCAACCTCTTTGATCCCTCATTTCTTGTTTGCACTTATATTTAAAATCAGCTACCTTCATAGCTTGCACCATATTGAAGGGGCATCCTACAGAAGTGCCATCTAGAAGTCTGTTCAGCTATAAATATTTACATAGCGTGGGCCTTTGTTTTGTGATAGCTTTCACTTGCTTTTATGGAACATGCCTACTGAAAATTATGTGCCACATATAATCTTCATAATTTGGTAATAGCTTAATGCAGATTGATCCATCTGAAAAGTTGGATTCTGAAGTTGAAGATGTTCTTGTTGAGATTGCTGAAGATTTTGTAGAATCTGTGAGTTCCTTTGCCCAAATGAACATGGTGTATTTACTGCACGACAATATGTACATTGGTTTGAGTTAGAACCTTCAAACAAAATTGCTTGCCTTTCTTTCTTAAGAATGCATATACTGTGGAGCCTCTTTATCATACCTATTCGGGATGGAATTGTAACTTAAGTTCACATTTATTTTGTTTTATAACCCAAGTTGTGTCCAGGTCAATCACATAAATTTCATAGACCAACTATTGGTTTCTTTGTCAGCTTTCCTGGATGGCCTTACTTTCTTTGAAATTTGCTATACCTAGCAGCAAAAGCACTAAAAGAAGAATATTTATGACAGATGATTAATGGAAGGATGAACCACATTGGTTTTGTTTGTTATTGGACAGTCCTTTTATTTCTAACCCAGATCGGTGTGAAGGATATTCCTTTAAACTATCAATTTTGTTTTTTTTTTAATTTGAGGATTCCGGTATGAATCATCTTTTATCCTCTTCTATGACCCATCAGATGTGAGCCTTTCTCAATTGTACGAGTCCATTTTGCAAAGTTTATATTCTAATTTAGGACTTGACATTTTTCTTGGTCTGTATCTTTCCAAAATATTATATGCTTAAAAGATGATTTTAGAAGATGGTGCTCGATGAGCTTAGAAGATGATGCTCTTGTGGTACCTAAAAACATAATTTGTTTAAAATAAAAAAGTATGAGTTTTATGTTAACCTATATGTGGTTGAAGTATATTTATCTTCAATTTATTTCTACTTAAACCATTAAATTTGCCTGAATTTGACCTTGAGATGTTATGGCCCAAACTGTTGTGCATTTGTACATCAATTAAGTTGCGAACCAACTTATTGTTTTCCCTTTCAGTGTCAATTTTGTTCATGATATTTTTATCTTAAGCAGGTAGCAACTTTTGCTTGCTCCTTGGCTAAGCATCGGAAATCTACTACATTAGAGGCAAAGGACATACTCCTCCATGTAGGTGAGCAGTTTAATAATTTCCTGTTGTTTTGTTTTCTTTCAACTTCATTATTCTTTGTCCCTTGCATTTTTTTCTATGTTAAATGTTAAATTCAAATTTCCCTGTACAGAGAGAAACTGGAACATGACGCTACCTGGTTATAGTGGAGATGAGATCAAGTGTTTTAAGAAGCAGGTACTTGAGAATATGTAATCGGAGAATCTTATATTTTTTGTATGCCATGTAAACAATTCAATCTTGGATATGGACATGCTGTTATGTTCACAAATTCTTAGTGTTATACCCACAATTACCTGCTTAGGAGGACGAAATGACTGCACTGAGAGCATTTGACTTTCACCAGCCTTCCACCTTGCTACTGTCTGGACTTCTCTCTACATTCTCTATCTCCATCCTTATACAGAAACCTTTATGTGCCTAATGAGAGACATTTCAAATGTGAGAGAAGGTAATGCTGGTGGTGTCTGAAAGAGGGCAACAAGGATGTGAGGGAGACAACGTGACAGGAAAAAAAAATTTGGCTAGTTAGAGGTCTAATTCCAATGGTTGACCAAAAAGGGAACATAAGAAAGAATTCCATTGGCAGTTCATTAGGTTTGTAGGGTTATATATGATATTTGGCATATTAGTGTATATCTGTGGCTACTTGCAGGGGTAGCTCTTCCAATTCTTTTTGGATTATGAATGAAATTCATGTTACATTTAAATTTCTGTTGCATCATGTTGTTCTTTTTTCCTTAAGAAACTTATACAAAATATTTGGTTTTGATTTCTTTGGGACAGTTCACAAATGATATTCACAAAGAGAGGCTTGCTGTGGTATGTTTTCCATCTACGCTTTCTTCTTGTTACTCCTTATATTTACAAACTTCATTCTCATGCTACATGTTTCAACTAATTTTCCATTTCCATTCACCGATCATATTTACTTTATGTATTGCACATAATGGACCAGAAAAGATCTGGCTTATTCGGCTGACTACGGTTGGCATCATTCTAAATGATCTTCCTTTTGCAACTTTGAACTGATTGATCTAGGTTTAAAAGCTAAAACAAAAGTTGGAGGATGCTTTTGTGAGGGTCTGTATTTCAATGGAGAAACAACAAACTGACATATATGAATGTTATGGTGGAGTTTGTTCTAATTACTGCCCATGGTATGATCCATAAACATGGGTTGCATGCTAAGTAAATTATTGGATTTGTATTTGGCAATGTGGAGCATCTTGCCTTATTTGCATTCCATGCTAATGTCATTTTTCTGTCAAAAGCTACTGACCATGGTGACGAAGATAATAATTCCCATGACTTTGGAACCACAGAATGAAACAATAATGAACACGAACCATCATGTAGAATATTATTGTACATGAAATATGTGTTTGAATGTGGAGTTATATGATGATTATCATTCTTTTATTTAGTCTAATGTAAGGATGTCGATGTATAATGTAGAATAAAATTTATATGTAATATGCAATAAGTATTAGTTGTGGTCTTAGAAGTTAATTCAGAAGTTATAAATGAATTTTAGATGCAGTGGAAATTTAGAATAATGGACAAAATGATAGGTTAAACAATCATTTGTTTTGGTCCAAATATGAAAATGTTGCATAATAATTGAAACTACAAACTAAAATAAATGGGACAGACTAGCACACGAGACTCTCACCAATGCAAAATCTGGGAAGAATTAGTTGCCAACAATGCAACTAGCCTAGTACATGAGACTCTCACTATTGCTAGCATATTATATCGTTACTTTTTCAAGCAAAGAGATTTTCTCCAAATCTTAGTCATCCAAGTTGCAAAGAAGCAACTTCATCATATGTCAGTGCTGAACCTCTAATTGAAGCTGCAATATGCTAGCATTAAACATTAGCGGCTTGTCGCATTAGTCTCTTGCTTTGGTTGGGGTTGGGGGCAGTATTCCCTTTAAGCAGAGAGGTTATTTCTTTGAGTTGAACATATAAAATCTAGATTAGAAAAAGATCATCCTTATACATATGCTAACTAGTATATTTGGAATTCAAAAACACATTGGGTGAGCTGTTTTTTTTGTTTTGTTCATCTCATTTAAGGGATTTAAGAGTATTTATTGTAAAGTGAAATTTATCAATGATGACACAAGTATGTTTAAGAAAGAGGAACATACAGGCAGATTACATGACTAATCTGAAAATTCTACGGTTAGTAACCATATGTAATAAGGTCCTTGCTGGTAACATGAAAAGGTAAGAAATTAAAGTGAATATTTAGCACGATCTTGTTATATTTTGTGATCTCTGGCGGTAATAGTTGCGTGTCTGGTTGAGAGCAAGAAATAACTTGTAAATTTTGTCTTATAATGGACAATGAATTTGACCTAGTGATGCTTATGTTGTATTTCTTTTTGCAGAGTTCTTTATGCATGTCAAGAATTTAATGCATGTTTCTTTTATTTCAGATTAAGAAGTCAATGGCTGCAACAGGTGATGCAGCAAATCCAAAGAATGCCTCTGGTGGTCCAGCTGCAGCCGGTTCAAAATCTCATGCACCGAAAGCACCTCCCATTGGTTCTCCCAAGGCTTGAGGTACTTACTAGGTAAGGCAAGCCAGCAAGGAAAAAAAGACAAAAAAAACCTTTTCCGAACAGCATTGTTGTTAAAATTAAAACTTTATTTTTACGCTTACAAGTAGCAATTAACTTAATATTTGTGCCTGTGATTTGTCCAGAATAGTTGCTGCCATGAGTCGATCTGTGTACATGTGGTTTTACAGAGAGTCGAGAAGAAGAGTATACCTGATTGGAAATCTATCTTGTTGAATTTGTGGGGTCCAATTGTAATGCCTTTGGTAGGTGCAAATTGTTTTCACAAGCTGAGATGCATCAAATTGGGTATATTTTCTAGCAGAGTGATGTAGAAGATGTTTTGTTTTCCTTGTGCCTTATGAACTAAACTGCTTCCTCTTTTAAGTGCTCTGAATTCAGTACAGTCTTCTGAACTAATCTGTTTCTTTTAAGTGGAAGTGGATGAAACTATGATATCTTAGGAACATATTTGAGCAGAATGGGCCCCATGGCCTATCCCTCAATCCTGAAATTATCATCAATATATTTTATTTTAGTCACGTGCTCAAGAATCAAGTTTGGGCTTTTAGTTCCTACCAAAAAGAAAAAAAAAGTTTGGAATTTGGTTTGAATTGTTGTTAGATTTATACAAAATTAAAATAAAATATCATATTTCTACAACATCCCAATTCACCCCGATGCTTGTTAGCTATATCGTCTTATTTCTAGATGAGTCGCAAAGGGTACAACGAACATACGAGGAGGTGATGAAGAGCGGAATCAGAGGGATTAAAAAGCTGTCAAACCAATTAGGGTTGTGTTGCAGAAAGCAATCGATCGGGATCGTCGGTATGATAGGTGGATCAAAAAGCTATGAAGCCAATTAGGGTTGTAGGTAGAAGAAAGGTAATCGATTGGTATCTTCAATATGATAGATAGGTGATTAAGAGAGGGATCAAAAGAATTAGGGTTGTATGCAGAAAGCAATCGATGGAGATCTTCAACGTAAAGACAAATTCATGAAAATTTGGAGAGCTTTGAAAATAAAATAGTTAAAAGATGAATGACATGCGATGTTGGCAAAGACAAGAAAGAGATAAATATATGTTATATATTGTTTGATATGGAGGGCTAAATGATAAATCACTTTAATTCTTGGATTTCATGTGTGACGTTAACAATATTTAGCATTACTCACACTATAAATGGATCCTTTAAAAAAAAAAAAAAAGCTCCAACTCATTTTAATGAATATTCTCGTAAAGCTGCCACGTCATCGATGGGCCCCAAGAACAAATTTGTCACAATAATTATCGAGTAGTGTTAACAGACCGGTCTTTTACCATTCTCCACTATTTGGTGGAGCCCCACCACAACCATGACTACCAAATCTAGAAGCAGCTTCTCGTGCTCGTGTTGGTTGATGTAGGGCAACGTTTTGTCAAAAAAGCAAGCAGCAGGTGGCATCAGAACCTTCCTTTTGTGAGCCCGCCACGCTCGTTATCTTTTCCATCCGCGCATCAATATCGCTCAATCTATTTCCATTGCCTTCTCTCACGATTCTTGCGTCCTCGATGCTCTCTTCCTCCTCCTCTCGCTAGGGTTGGTTGTACTCCCTACTCTTTCCTGTCTCAGTCGCCCCTTCTGTTGTCGATGTCTCTGATGGCGCTGAGGGAGCAGCTCAACGTGTTGGTGAATTCCATGTTCCTCGAGGTACTCAATCGCTTCGGTAACTTCGATCCCTTTTTCTTGTCGAGGAACAAATGGATTAAAAAAAAAATCCTTTTTTGGTTGGCTTTTGTGTTTGTGATCGCTGATTTGTCGTAGTAGCGTCGTCTTTTCATCGTTAAGATCTCGTACAAGTGTTTTGTTTTACGACGGGTTTTTTAGGGGGCTTAACATAATCTTTACATTTTTCCTTTTTCTGCATTTATTTTGCGAAGATTTTGTTTTTGTTTTTGTTTTTTTTGTTTGTGTGGTTGTAGTCGCTCTTCTGTCGTAAAGAAGTCGTCTTTTCGTCGTTAAGATCTTTTATGAGGTTTTAGTTTCATGATGGATTTCAATCTGTTGTTTGAATTCTCTGAATCGAGATCTTGGTGTTCTTCTGGATCAACTTATTGGTCTCCGATATTTTAGATCCCCGAACTGACTTGAAGTTGACTTCCCTGTTTGATCGATTTGCTGCTCGTTGTTAAAGGCAAGGCCTTAATTTGGTAGATCACGTTGCTCTTTTGATTCGTACTTTTACTGATGAATCTGCGAAGCAGATGGCGAAGATCTATAATGGTATGGCTTGCGAGATCGCTCTAATTTGGTCAACCCTTGTGGCTTGCAGGGTTTGTTGGACCAACAGTTCCGACAGCTTCAGATGCTACAAGATGCAAGTAGTCCTGGTTTCGTTGCTGAGGTGATCACCTTGTTCTGCGAAGATTCGGAGAGGATGCTGACAGAGCTGACAAAACTGCTGTATGTTCTAGCAACACTGTTGTTCAACCTTCATGTGTATCTTGGTCAATCTGACATATGTTGTGCAGGGATCAAGCTGTTGTTGATTATCAAAAGGTGGATGCTTACGTTCACCAACTGAAAGGAAGCAGTTCAAGGTGTTTGTACATTTTTCTTGCTCCTTTTTTCTAGTATGTTTCTTCAATTGCATGCATTTCAAAATGATATTATTTTTCCCTGGAAATTTTCCCTTCTTTGGCCACTGACTTGTAATCATTCTACTGAATAATGACATGATAGAAAGAAATATGTTGAGCAGTTGAAGAATAACCATAAAGCAAAATTTCTGTTGGATTTGCTAATTTGACATGCAATTTATCCAAAACCATGGTACAAAACACAATGAAACTTTTTGCCCAGTATAACATCCTTTTCTCTTTCTATTTATTATTAGTTTGTTCTGTTTATATTATTTGAAATTAGGTTTGTACAGTATGATTTCAGAAGTAGAGGTGTCTTCCCAATTAATGGTATGTAGTGTCATAAAATGATGCTGAGAACAACAGCTACAAGTTACAACCAGGTCGTGATCTTTGAACTATTGTTCACTTCTTGCCAATAGGTTTGCAGTGGGTTTTGGCTAATGCCATACGGTATATGATGAAGCACAGTGCTAACTTGTTCTTGCTCTAATAAAGATCAGGCCCACGAACACCTTTGTATGTTTTGGATTATCAGAATGTGGCATACTATTCTTGTTCTACTAAAGATTACACAATTAAGATCTGTAGAAAATGAAGATTGAACTCGGGGAGTCTTGGCAGGAGTTTGAGAGATTTTCAGTGGGATACCCATTTTGTTTTTATAGACCCGATGATGCATTTTCAGATTGAATGCAACCTCTCTTTGCACTTGTGGTGGTCACATTCAATTTTCCATTCTTGGAGAAGTTTAAAACTAACTATCAATTTGAAAGTTTTTTAATTCATTTATCACCTTGTCTATGATGGCAGAAAAAAATTCAATTATCTGACTATACACCAATTAATGCAAGTGTGCAATGTGCAATGTGCAATGTGCTAAGTACTTGCACACCAATTAGTGTGCCGTTACTGCCCAAATGGCTGTACATGTCAATTCTCCTCACATGGCATTTAAGCAAAAAACAATAGAAGGAAAATATCCTTAGTAGTAAAGTAGTCATTTTTTTCTTTCCAGTGTGGAACTAGAGTTTCCGTTGCACATATTTACACTGGCTCTTCATCTTCATGGCTTAAAAACAGAAGTATTGAAAGGCCCATTTAGGTAGTGCAAGAAACATTAACATAGAATTGGTTTTTAAGCCATCTTTTTCAAGATGGTTTATTGAACTTGAAAAGCTTTCAGAGTCGCAAATTCATACAGATAGTCATCAAAAGAAAGCTTATTATTTGGGAATTGCATTAGAGACATTGCCTATTCCAAGCACTGATGGAAAACACATCTAGAACAAGTAGCTGAACAATTGTAATTTTGTGTCATTGTCATGTCCATTTTGATCGTGCTACTTTATAGCCCTCAAACATGTCAAATGCTTCAAAATAAATTGATAACAAATGTACAATCAGCTTATTTCTATCATATTATGTGTATAAACATTGGCAACATGTATATTTTGGACTTTTGATGTATTGTGATTGTAAACAACTTCTTAATATTATGGGTAAGCTTTTAAAGTTTTTCTATGAATGGCTATAAATAATGTGAGATTATGTTATGGCAACATGTATATTTTGGACTTTTGATGTATTGTGATTGTAAACAACTTCTTAATATTATGGGTAAGCTTTTAAAGTTTTTCTATGAATGGCTATAAATAATGTGAGATTCTGTTATGCTTTTCATAGGCTACATAAACACTGATTATGGGTTGCCTAAATTGTGCAAAATATATCTTTGCATTTAAAGCTGTATCAATACACATATATATAACTACTGTCCACATCCTTTTGTGTCCTACTTTTCTAAGATTTGCCAAGTAGTCATGCTTATATTGAATAGCATCCATGTCCATGCTTTCTCTTTGGAAAACTTATCTTACAAACAGGTTTCCTTTAAATTAGCTTCTGATTTGCATTTTTGAATGCTAAGGTGGTTTACCTTGTTCTCTTCATGAATAACTCCAAGAAATGTCGAACTTATTGCATTGTGATAAATCCTTGGAGATCAGTGTATCTTTAATTGTATTTTAAAACAATTACCATATATAGAAAATCATTCATGACTATTTGTTGCGTATTTTGAGAACCTCATCCAGTTTTTTCCTATACGGGTCTGTTGTTATGCAGTGTCGGTGCGCAAAATGTAAAATTGGCATGTATTCAGTTCAAGCAGTTTTGCGAGGAGAATAATAAAGAAGGGTTAGTCTTGTTGCTCAAGATATGCAATCACATAAATATATAAAATTTCTTTTTTCTCTTAAAATAAGTTATAAATGTTAAAAATCCTCATTTATTAAAAAAGAATGGATCAATAATTAATGATTTGATTGCTTTAAGTTCAATCATTGTCTTTGTTACATCTATGATTTGAAGGCTTGGCATCTCGTTCTGTGGCTCTTCTTTGACTTATACCTATAATGAGAAAAGGATCTCTTTATCAGGTGTCTTAGTGCGTTGAACATGGTCAAACATCAATATTATTCTCTGCGGAGCAAATTTGACACTATGTTGCAGGTAATTCTTTTCTTGTTTGACTGAAAATGCTATGAAAATAGCATGGATGTTCCAGATTTAGTTGGATATTGTTTATTACAACATCTACTCCTACCAGGCAATTGTATGGTGAATCATGTCGAGTGTGATATGCAATTTTTTCTCAAAACAGTTGTTAGATTCTAGCAAGGAAAAACCATTTTTTTCAATCACTAAAAGTGAACATGCTGGAATTTTTGGTAGGCTCCTTTAATTTTATTATGCTAGGTAAAATAGACATACACTCTGATCTTATATGCTGGTTTTATTGTTGTTGGATTACAACAAGTTACT
This sequence comes from Musa balbisiana, assembly GCA_004837865.1. Lineage (NCBI taxonomy): Eukaryota > Viridiplantae > Streptophyta > Magnoliopsida > Zingiberales > Musaceae > Musa > Musa balbisiana. Next base: position 16,848,165 of record CM017189.1, read on the forward strand.
ATATACCATGTTGATTGGTTTGGTGTGGACACGGTTTTAATTCATAAAGGCACTTCAATTTTTTGCCTTTTTGTTGTCAAATTTCCATGCAGATTATCCTGTCAAAAGGTTGAATAAAATAGGACGCCTTTGTAGCAACTCTTTTACATCACCTTCTCTACAGGCACATCTAATTAAGTTTCAAGGATTCAAAAACTGATTTTCAAATTGCAAATTGTTATTTAAATCTTTGAATATCAAAAGACAGTTTTTCCCACTCGAAAGGCAACCTTGAATTGAATGACCTTGGCTATCCTCTAGCTTTTAAATTTTTGTTAGGAAATTATAGGATATATCTTCTCAATCAGACCCATTGGTGGGAGTTTAGTGGACTGGACTGTCCTTTATGTCAATCAGACCCCTTTCGCTTAAGGGTTTTACTTCCGTTTGTCCTCTGTACTCATTGGGTTTGATTTAGTTTTCAATCTCAAGTTTTTGTGCATATGCATTTCTATTTTCTAGTAGATAATGTCAGATGAATTACATTTTGGTGATTCGTTCTTTTTTATCATGATATTCATTCTGAAGTTTCCATTGGTATGCTTTTATGTTTTATAAGACATAATGGCATATGAAGACTCAGGTGGAAGTTCTGCTTGCTTATTCCTTTCAGATATGAAAGTCATACATAATAGAAGTTTTCACTTACCTTTTGCTGCTTGTAGCTTCACATTCGTTGGATATGACTATTTCAAAATCTATCTGATAGTGGTAAAGTCTACATGATTATAGTTCATTTACTACACATATGCCAACATCTACTTGAACAAACTACATGATTAAATAATTGAATTAACAACATAGAGATTGCTACCATCTCTTGTTTGTGCGAGCTGTTTGCCATTTTACATAGGAGTAGGTCACTTCCTCTTACTTGAAAGTAAATCATCATAGGTATATTCTTAATTGTGATGATACTTACATTTGAGGGTTTTTGTTTCATTGTTTTGGCATGCCACTTGCTTTTGTCTAGTGATCATGAATTGGTAGCAATCCATAATTGCATTGTTATTAGGGTGGGTCTTGTAGTTGCCATCTTGCTGTCATTCCTTGTATGGGCTCCCATTTCACCACCAAGCTTGATTGAGGCAATGACAAGGTCTTTCTCATAATACAAAGTGGTATCATGAGATCGCAATCTCAATGAGCCCATCGCTAGAATGTTCAAATGAAGCACAGTTGTTGGTTTATCGTGTTATCGATGTTCACTAGATTTCTTTGAGGACATCCCCTTGTGTCAGATGAGGGAATGACCATGACATGTTCATCTGAGTTAACTTGGTTTTATAGCCTGCCCTTTTTGTTGAAATTAGTGCTGCACAAACCAAGTGGCAAAGCCATAGCAGCATGTTTCATATCGTCAAACCACAGTTGATCCAACACCCCCTTAGATTGTTTGAATTTCCGTCGCAATTAGAATTCGTCGTAATGCTAATGCATAACCATTCATGAACCTATAAACTAACTTGTGTCTATTCTTATGCAGCTTGAGCAGAGGATCCAAGCATATGACAGCCAACAACAAAACTAGAAAAAAGCAGCACACACACGATATCATATCATCTGCTCTTCGTGTTCCTGTAAATTGTACTGTTTGACTTCACACATTGGGTTCAAAACATATCTCTGAGACCAATTGGGAACTTGGTAGGTTAGTGATGTTAACAAGTCTCATGCATGTCACTGGGAATGTAGAACCTCTTCAATCTGACGTCGGTAACTGATTCAAACTTGATATTAAACATCAATAACTTTAACCCGACTTATTTGTTATCGGGTTGGTCCGATACGACCTGATTAACCCCATTTATTGGCATTGCTTGTTGTTGATTAGGCTCAATGATGAGTCAGAGTTGTTGGGTATGAAACAGATCAAATTTCAAGAATAATTTGACCTATCAAGGTGTTGGTCATTTCGGATCAGATGGCTATCCAAACCCGAGTCTGATAGATAGTAAAGGCGTCAGGCTGATCCATCCATTTGCAACACAAACCCGTCATGTTGTCATGTCAAGTGTGTTATATATATATATATATATATATATATATATATATATATATATATATATATATATATATATATATAAAAGGCTTCCGACAAAGCCGACTACTCAAACGAACCGATCCGAAGAGTCCCGTGATGGGCCAGGAGGCGACCGGCTTCAAGACGCCGCCGGAGAGGGACCGCCTCGACGCTGCCCGCACCCGCGCCCCCCGCCGCCGCCAGATCCGCAAGACCTTCAACAACCTCAAGATCACCGTCCTCTGCGGCGTCGTCACCATCCTCGTCCTCCGTGGCACTATCGGCATCGGCAGCCTAGCCGGCGCCGGCGCTGGCGGCGAGGCCGACGACCAGAAGGTCGTCGAGGACATCGACCGCATCCTCCGCGAGATCCGATCCGACTCTGACCCTGACGACGACGACAAGATCCCTTTCGGCTTCAACTCCACCGCCGCCGCCCTCAACTACACCTCAGCCTCCGTTCTCGCCGCTGCCGCGAACTACACCCTCGGCCCCAGAATCTCCGACTGGGACGAGCAGCGGCGGCGGTGGTTGGGCGAGAACCCGGGGTTCCCGAGCCGGACCTTCGGCTTGAAGCCGCGGATTCTCCTCGTTACGGGATCCCCTCCCAACCCCTGCGACAACCCAATTGGCGACCACTACCTTCTGAAGGGCACCAAGAACAAGATCGATTACTGCCGCCTTCATGGGATTGAGATCGTCTACAACATGGCGCACCTCGACCGGGAACTCGCCGGGTACTGGGCGAAGCTTCCGCTGATCCGGCGGCTAATGCTGTCGCACCCGGAGGTGGAGTGGATCTGGTGGATGGACAGCGATGCGCTCTTCACGGACATGGCCTTCGAGATCCCTCTCGACCGTTACGCCTCGCACAACCTCGTCGTCCATGGCTACCCGGATCTCATTTTCGAGAAGCATTCCTGGATCGGCCTCAACACCGGCAGCTTCCTGCTGCGGAATTGCCAGTGGAGCCTTGATTTACTTGATGCGTGGGCGCCGATGGGGCCCAAAGGCCCCATTCGCGACGAGGCTGGCAAGATACTGACGGCGAACCTGCAGGGCCGGCCGGCGTTCGAGGCGGATGATCAGTCGGCGCTCATATATTTGGTCTTGTCTCAGCAAGATCGGTGGGGCGACAAGATCTACATTGAGAACTCGTATTATCTGCATGGATACTGGGCTGGGTTAGTGGACAGGTATGAGGAGATGATGGATAAGCATCATCCTGGTTTGGGGGATGAGAGGTGGCCTTTCGTCACCCACTTTGTGGGTTGCAAACCATGTGGTAGCTATGGGGATTATCCTGTGGAGCGCTGCTTAAGCAGCATGGAGAGAGCTTTCAATTTTGCCGATAACCAGGTCCTCAGGATGTATGGATTTGCTCATGGAAAACTGTCTAGTCCTAAGATTAAGAGGACCAGGAAGCAAACAGCAAAGCCACTGGAGTTCTTGGATCATCTTAATCTTGAAGCCAGGATAGAAACCAGAGGATGAGCGAGGCCATTATCTACACAAGCATCGTTCTCAGAAATCTCAGGTCTGCGGTGCCTTTTTGTTGCTTCGTTTGATAATATTTTGCTTTATTGTAGTGCAAACTTGAGCCTCTGGTTAAGTCACTACATCTGAAGGTAAAATTGAAGATCTTCAGGTTTCAGTTTATTTAGGGTTTTTATCTGGGAAGGAACATGGAATGGAAGGAAAAAAATTCTTTTGTAAACACCTTAAATGTTTTCTCATACATTTTTTGTAATGATGATGAAAAACTGTTTCAGTGACTATCTTTTCCTTACATGATTGCTATTTAAGATTGTGTAACTCATTTTACTTTTGTTCTATGTGTCAGCTATAGATGACAATGAAACACTTGTGGATGATCACATGATAAATATACAAGAAGTAAAGGAAACCCTTTAAAATAGAATCTATTCATGAAACAAGATGATTTATTTATCTGCCATGTTAATGTTGCAGTACAATCTTAACTCGATCTTGGTTTCTAGAGTCTATAAAATAATCATAGCTCTTTTAGCATGACTGATTTCAGAAAGGAAATCAACTTTGACACCAAGAAGGTAATCCTTATGAACACCTTTGAGGTGAACTTTATGTTTTGTCCTCTTTTCATGAGCCTGGACTTCTTTTCTGGAATATTATGTGAAAGATGCTAATCTTTTTATCTTTCTTCTCAAGGTTTTTTTGGTTCTCTAAAATACTTTAGTTTCCTTCATGTATGTTCACTATGTGTCTACATTTAAGAGAGAGATTTATTGTTGTCCACAGGTTACTCTACCTCTCTCTGTTTGGTAATACTCGAGTCTTGAAGGATCCAACTTGTGGACAAAGACTTGTTGTTTGGAGTTCTTGGATCATCTTAATCTTGAAGCCAGGATAGAAACCAGAGGATGAGCGAGGCCATTATCTACACAAGCATCGTTCTCAGAAATCTCAGGTCTGCGGTGCCTTTTTGTTGCTTCGTTTGATAATATTTTGCTTTATTGTAGTGCAAACTTGAGCCTCTGGTTAAGTCACTACATCTGAAGGTAAAATTGAAGATCTTCAGGTTTCAGTTTATTTAGGGTTTTTATCTGGGAAGGAACATGGAATGGAAGGAAAAAAATTCTTTTGTAAACACCTTAAATGTTTTCTCATACATTTTTTGTAATGATGATGAGATTGTAACTCATTTACTTTTGTTCTATGTGTCAGCTATAGATGACAATGAAACACTTGTGGATGATCACATGATAATATACAAGAAGTAAGGAAACCCTTTAAAATAGAATCTATTCATGAAACAAGATGATTTATTATCTGCCATGTTAATGTTGCAGTACAATCTTAACTCGATCTTGGTTTCTAGAGTCTATAAAATAATCATAGCTCTTTAGCATGACTGATTTCAGAAAGGAATCAACTTTGACACCAAGAAGGTAATCCTTATGACACCTTTGAGGTGAACTTTATGTTTGTCCTCTTTTCATGAGCCTGGACTTCTTTTCTGGAATATTATGTGAAAGATGCTAATCTTTTTATCTTTCTTCTCAAGGTTTTTTGGTTCTCTAAAATACTTTAGTTTCCTTCATGTATGTTCACTATGTGTCTACATTTAAGAGAGAGATTTATTGTTGTCCACAGGTTACTCTACCTCTCTCTGTTTGGTAATACTCGAGTCTTGAAGGATCCAACTTGTGGACAAAGACTTGTTGTTTGGAGTTCTTGGATTTACCTTGTCATTATCTGATCAAATGTGCCTGTGTTCAATAATTTGGATGGAACAGGATTTTAATTAGATGGTCCAAAATACTTTGACCAGATTCACTAATGGTGGCACTTATAAGCTAGACCAATATAATCTAAGCTTGTCTTGTGACTATATAACATGATATTACATACTCATAAATTGATGGAGTTTCGTTTGTTCTCGCCAAGTCCGAATATATATGATTGCCTTACTAGTTCAAGCATCAAGTAATTTAGATTATAGGATAATATCTATAGAGTACTATATTACTTGTAAATACTAGTAGAAGGTCTAAAAATAAGCTAAATAAGCTAAGTGCATGCAATAAATTCACCCACCCAGTATTTAATGATAGGCTGTTAAATTATTGCATATTTTGATAAAAGCACAGCAGGAAAGGTTTATTTTAGACTGATAAGAGTGACAGTGAATGAAAACTCAAGAGAAAGCCTGAGAGTTTCGGTCAACAGTGACTGAGGACACGTGCAACTTCAGAACATATGTATTTAATCTATGATATTGTTTTTATGTAACATTACCAGCAAGGAAGATACTAGAATGGCACCTACATGATTCCATGTATGCTATGATGATGTTCCAAATAATATGGCCTTTTAATTTTGATTCTTATATTCAAATCTATCTCAAGAATTGCATTTCATACATGGTCTGCGGAGAACTATCAAACTGAAAAAATTCTTTTATTGCTTTTTAATATAATCATTAAAAGAATGCATGAGATGCATAGCTTGGTGCACGAGGCTCCTTGATCCCCATATCCGCGCTGGTACCTGATGTTAGTTTCTATACCTGGAAGTAAAGTTTGAAATATCGTACCGTACCGGCGTTTCGACGTTCGCTCGGTACGGTATGGTACGATATACCGAGCGGTATACCGTTCGGTATATATATATATATATAAATATATATATATATATAAGATTATATATATATTTATATATATAAGATTATATATATATTTATATATATATATATATATATTTATTTAAAAGTCGACGTCGCCTTTTCCTTCCCCACGTGGGGCGATGTCGCGTCGCCGACATCGCCTCGATTATTTAAATAAATAAATAAATATATATATATATACGAAATATGCACCTTGGTGACGTCGTCGAGGCTTTTTCTAATATATATATATATATTATTTAAAAGCCGACGTTGCATCGCCTCGGCGATGTCGCCTTTTCCTTCCCCATGCGGGGCGACGTCGCCGAGGCTTTTTCTAATATATATATATATATATATATATATATATATTATTTAAAAGCCGACGTCGCCTTTTCCTTCCCCACGCGGGGCGACGTCACCTCGTTAATTAAATAAATAAATAAATATATATATATATATGCACCTCGGCGACGTAGCGTCGCCTCGACGACATCGCCAAGGCTTTTTCTAAAATATTTATATATAAATATATATATTATATTATTCTTATTATTCGTTCCGCCCGGTAGCGGGCGGTCCGTATACCGGTATACCGTCGGACCGGTACGTACCGCCCGTACCGGGCAGTATTATTCGGTATTGCTTACCTTGCCTGGAAGTATTTCAAGCAAATTTGTGGCAAGTGCTAGTTTCCTTGGATGTCATCTGTGGGCCTGTGGCTGCTGTTAGGAAAAGATTGGCAATAGGGGGGGGTAGGTGAATTAGTGTAGCGGTAAAATCGTCAATTTTGTTTGTTTCGATTCAAACCGTTTTGGAAAGTGATTGAACTTAAAAGCTTTTGTACGAATGTAAGAGAAGCTTAAGGAGGTTCGCAGTAAATGTAAATTGCAAGAAGTAAATGCAAACCAGATTTTATAGTGGTTTGGTCGTCGTGGCCTACATCCGCTCCATCGATTCCTCTTCCGTCGAGGCCACCAGTATCCACTATCGGTCTTCCTTCAATGGGCGAAGACCAACTACTCTTTTACACCTCTCTTCTCCTTTTCACAGGTTTAGGAGACAACCTTTAGAAGCACTCACTCCTCTCTTAAACAGAATTCAAGACTTAGAGTAGAGAAGGAAATTTCTCAAGAGATTGCAACAGCATTTTCTTACTTTTAAATTCTCTGTGCTTGTGTATGTTAACCAGGGATGAGAGGGGTATTTATAGGCCTTAAGTTGATTCAAACTTGGAGCCTGAAAATATCCCATCCCGGGTTTCCTAGGTATAGGCGGTACCACCGCCAGTGTCAGTTTGACACTGACACTGCACTGGGTGGTACCATCGCCTAGCACCCTGCCACTGGGTGGTACCACCACCCAGATTGGCGGTACCACCGCCTGGCACAGTCTCGGAGACTGTGCCACCTCTTGGGTCACTGTTTGAGCCTTTCATTGGGCCCAACACAGTCCTTACATGGGCCCAATTGGCCCCTAATTGGGTTGGCTCAATTTCAATCTCAATTATGTACTAACTAAAAATTCTAAGGCATACACTAAGCTAAATAAGTTCGATAAGTCAAGATTTCTTTCGGTGAACTTCCGACGATCTCCCGGCAATGTTCCAGCGGACTCCCGGCAAGCTCTTGGACTTCAACGACGATCTTCTTGGCTAGTTCCGACGAGCTTCTTTGGCAAGCTCCTGGACTTCTCGGTTGGTTCCGGTAGAACTTCCGATGAACTCTCGAACTCCCAACGAAACCGCGTTCTTGACTCCGGGATTTCATTTTGCTTTATGCCTTACTATCGTAGTTAATCCTGCACACATAAAACACACTTCGATCTAGACAATTATTACTAAGCATGAATCATGTTGTCTGGCATGTCATTGGTCTATCGACACTTCGTTCGATTCTTCGGCGCATCGTCCTCTCTTGTGGCCTATTGCCCAATCGGCCAATTGACCTTGACGCAATATTCGCTATTTTTGACCCGATACCCGAAATAATCGCCCGAAGCCTTTTGTCGATACGTCGATCGATCCTCCGGCTCGACGTCTAATCTTCTGACATGTTCCACCGGCTCAACATGATTCTTCCTGCTTTAATTGTCTCTCCTTGATCGAAGCATCCTGCGTCACTTAAAACGCAGATCAAATCATAAACACTTATCAATTGGTTTCATCATCAAAATTCGAGATTCAACAATCTCCCCCTTTTTGATGATGACAACCAATTGATGACGGAGTTAACTTTAACTCCCGGAGTTTAAACAAACTCCCCCTATCAATATGCCATATTGATAGAACTCTTGGATTCAAAAATCCAAGCAACATGTTATCATTAACTTATGCATAACATCATACTTCTCCCCCTTTGTTATCAATAAAAAGGAAAAGTGCAACTAGTAAGTGTTTAGACATACAAGTTCAAATCATTGCATAATCTTCAGTTTTATCATCATGCAAGTGTTTAATAAACTCAAGTTTTAATAATGTGCAGAGTTAAGCATGTTTGCTTTTCAAGATAGGCAAGATAGTACTTCTTGGTGATGTTCAAGATAGTGAGTTCTACATCATGCAAGCTAGTGAATCTTACAACATTTTAGAACATGCAAGCTAGCAAATTTTTACATCATTTTTTTTAAAAAAATGTAAGCTAGTAATATTTAAGATGTTAAAAAAAGTAACTTTTGCTTCTTGAAATAAGCAAGTTAGCAATCTTTGCTTCTCTTTTGAGATGTGCAAGCAAGCAAGTAAGTTTTTCTATCTTTGAAATATACAAGCCAACAAATTTGTCTCCCCCTTTGTCATTGTCAAAAAGAAGGGAAGAATACAATTTTGTATTTCTTTTTCCCTTTACAATAATTTTCAAAGCATGACAAAGATTCTAGAGTATCATTTCATAAAATGATAATTGTTGACTTTCATATCATTTCATAAAAAATTCATAGTATTGTATGCATCATTCCAAATTATAAATATTTTAATTCATGATGGTATCAAAACGTCAAATTACATCATACCATGTATGATCATAACTTCTCATTTGTATGCATCAAAATAATATCAAGAGTATTTCATGCATTCATATCATCACATGAAGAATATCAAAAAGAACTTGGTGATGAGATATACTTCATGAATACGAGAAATTTTACATAAAAAAATTTAAGTCATAAACTTTAAAAGATGTCAAGTATCAGATCATGATTTATTAGAATAAGTCTTTTTTTTAGTGAATAGCAAAAAGAATAGTAGGTGAACAAGATATCAATTCATGCATATTAATAGATATGATTCACTTTGACAAATCTTATTTTTAGTAAACAACAAAAAGAAACCTGGGAGTTCAAAAACAAGATCTTGATTCATAGAAAAATTTCAAGTATCAATATCAAAAATTCAAGATCATGATATAGATGAAGACATTCCTATAGCAGAAAGATGTCATGAGAGAACACATAAACGATCTCGATTCATGTATAATATCTCTCAATTCATTATGAATCATAAAAATTATAATTCCGAAAAATCATGATTTATTTGGGTAGTAGATAGCAAAAAGAAACATTTAGGATAAAAGATCTCGATAGGGTAAATCTCAAGTTATAAATCTCAAAAACTCACAAGAAAAATCATGATTCATTTAGAAAATCTCCTTTTAAGAAAATACCAAGTAGAATCATAGGAGAACGATTAATAAAAAAAAATCTTGATTCATAATAAATCTTAATTTGTAAATATCAAGGAATCAAGATCATGATTTGGATAAAAAAAATTATTCAAATTTAAATCATCAAATCATCAAAATCATTTTCATAGTTCAAGAGATTCAAAATAATATAAATAGATTTATCAATCTCTTATTCAAAACTCGATAAGATAGAGAAAAAAAATCCAAGAAAAATATTTTCCTCTTTATAGTTGTTTCAATTCATGTGATTTATTTCATATGAGCATGCCTTTGTCATTTATACTAACAAAAATATGCATCATGTTTAAATCTGAAAAAGCCACTTTCATTACAGTAAAAATCGATAATCCATAAATCGTAAGAATCATCATGCATAATTTCGAATGATAAACTCATTAAGCATGATATTAAACCTCTTAGCATTTTCATTAAAATATTAAGCATGGTTTCATTGAACATAAAATATCTTTAATCAAAATAAAAAAGCAATATGGAAATCAACATGATACATATTATTACTTCTTAAAAACATATATAAGATTAATCATATTTGGTGTGCAAGCAAGGTATGCAATTTCGTATTGTACTGCAATTTCGGTATACCGCTAGGTATCCGGTAATGGGCAGTCCGTGTACCGGTAAGCTGACGGACCGGTACGTACCGCCGGTATCAAGCGGTATTATTTGAAATTGCATACCTTGTGTGCAAGCATTAGATTAACATTTTGTTGTATTTTCATAAAATATACAATTTTCATGATCATTTTCAAAAATTACTAGAAGGATAAGCATGATTCCTAAAAATTTTATTTTTATTACATCATGTAATTTAAAAATATATATATAATTTTTCTAAGCTAATTTAAGAACAACTCATAAAAAAACATTATGTAATTTTGAAATAAATTAAAGGAGTTTCGTTTGAGTTGTTTACCTCATTGTCGAGAGTCACCAAAGCGAAGTTCGTCGTTTCGTCTTCATCGGTTTGCTCTTCTTCTTCAGATGCACTCGATTCGTCCAAGATTGCTTCCTTCTTCTTGCATTCATAGTAAGTAGTTACATTTTTTTTAAGTTTATTTTTGTTCTTTAATTCTTGTTTCATGAACTTTTTAAATTTCATAGTGAGGAGTTCAAGTTCATCATTACTTAAGCTTATGCTCGAGTGGGCTTCAATTGTTCTAAGTTCGAAATCCTTCTTATTCTTTGGAAGGTGGTTCTCATGTTCGTCAAGTTCAACATGTGCCATAAAACTCATTTCATAGGTCATCAAAGACTCAATAAGTTCTTCAAGTGAAAATTTGTTTAAATCCTTTGTCTCTTGTATTGTTGTTACTCTTGATTCCCAATTTTTAGAAAGATATCTTAATATCTTGTTAACGAGTTCAAAATTAAAAAACTTTTACCAAGACTTTTTAAATCATTGACAACATCCGTAAAACGAGTGTACATGTCTCCAACGGTTTCACTTGGTTTCATTTGAAATAACTCAAAATCATGCATCAAAAGATTAATCTTTGAATCTTTTACTCTACTAGTGCCTTCGTGTGTGATTTGAAGAGTGTGCCAAATATTGAAAGTCGTTTCGTAAGTGGAAACCCGATTGAATTCATTTTTATCTAAGGCACAAAATAAAGCTTTCATAGCTCTAGCATTTAAAGAAAAAGTCTTCTTCTCCAAATCATTCCAATGGTTCATTGGAAGAGAAGACGTTTGAAAACCGTTTTCGACAATATTCTATAAATTCAAATCTAAAGAAAGCAAGAAAACTCTTATTCGAGTTTTTCAATATGTGTAGTTCGTCCCATTGAATAAGGGAGGACGAATGAGAGAGTAATCCTCTTGAAAGCCGAAAAGAGTCATTTCTCTTGGGTGTTAAACCAAATGAGAAATTACGAGGCTCTGATACCTATTGTTAGGAAAAGATCGGCACTAAGAGGGGGGGGGGGTGAATTAGTGCAGTGGTAAAATCGTCAATTTCGTTCGTTTCGATTCAAACCGTTTCGGAAAGAGATTGAACTTAAAAGGTTTTGTAAGAATGTAAAGAGAAGCTTAAGAAGGTTTGTAGTAAATGTAAATTGTAAGAAGTAAATGCAAATCAGATTTTATAGTGGTTCGATCGTTGTGACTTACATCCACTCCGCTGATTCCTCTTCCGTCGAGGCCACCGGCATCCACTGTCGGTCTTTCTTCAATGGGCGAAGACCAACTACCCTTTTACATCCCTCTTCTTATTTTCACAGGTTTAAGAGACAACCTTTACAAGCACTCCTCTCTTAAACAGAATTCTAGACTTAGAGTAGAGGAGGGAATTTCTCAAAGGATTGCAATAGCGTTTTCTCACTTTTAAATTCTCTGTGCTTATGTATGCTAACCAGGGATGAGAGGGGTATTTATAGGCCTCAAGTTGATTCAAACTTGGAGCATAAAAATATCCCATCCCGGGTTTCCTAGGTACAGGCGGTACCACTGCCAGTGTCAGTCTAACACTAACACTGCACTGGGCGGTACCATCGCCTGACACGGTCTCGGAGACTGTGCCACGACGGTGCCACCTCTTGGGTTACTATTTGGGCCTTTCATTGGGCCCAACACAGTTCTTATGGGCCCAACTAGCCCCTAATTGGGTTGGCCCAATTCCAATTCCAATTATGTGGTAACTATGAATTCTAAGGCATACACTAAGCTAAATAAGTCTGATAAGTCAAGGTTTCTTCCGGTGAGCTTCCGACAATGTTCCGACGAACTCCTGGCAAGCTCCTGGACTTCAACGACGATCTTCTTGGCTAGTTCCAACGAGCTTCTTTAGCAAGCTCCTGGACTTCTCGGTTGGTTCTGGCAGAACTTCCGACGAACGTTCGGACTTCCGACGAACTCTTTAACTCCCAACGAAATCGCGTTCTTAACTCCGGGACTTCATTTTGCTTTATGCCTTACTATCGTAGTTAATCCTGCACACATAAAACACACTTCGATCTAGTCAATTATTACTAAGCATGAATCATGTTGTTCGGCATGTCATTGGTCTATCGACGCTTCGTCCGATTCTTCGGCGCATCGTCCTCTCTTGCGGCCTATTGCCCAATCGGCTAGTTGACCTCAGCAACTCCGATATCTTTGACGCAATATCCGCTCTTTTTGGCCCGATGCCCAAAACAATGACTCGAAGCCTTCTGTCGATACATCGACCGATCCTCCGGCTCGACGTCCAATCTTCTGACATTTTCCACCGGCCCAACATGATTCTTCCTACTTTAATTGTCTCTCCCTGATCAAAGCATCCTGCGTTACTCAAAACGCAGATCAAATCATAAATACTTATCAATTGGTTTCATCATCAAAATCCAAGATTCAACAGCTGCTGTAGAGAAGCTATATGGCAATAGGATTTTCCTCCTCTGGAGGGAATGCTTGACAGATCCTGCATTAAGATTTCTTTGTCTCTACTGCAGGAAGTATGAAATTACATCTAAATAAAACTTCTAAGCAGATGCTATTTTTAGAAAACTACCTACCAAGTTAATTAACCTGTTAATCAGAGGTGATAGATGCTTTAGGAACAAATCAAGAAAACAGTGATAATAACTAGAATTACCCTGATATTGAGAAGCACTGTAATGATGTAGCAACATTAGCATCATCAGCAAGGAAAACAGTCAGAAGTCTCTTTTACTAAATGCTCCAGGTGCTGTGGTTCAAAATGGTTTAAAATTGATATCTGTTATATCTAATATATAATGACCAAGCATATAGTGTAATCTTTAAATATTTTGCAGAACTCAGGAAATGTTAGTGCTGTTTATTTTGCTGAGGTATGCTGCTGCAGATGCTTGTTTGTGTTTAAATCCATGAATATTAGATTCTCAGTAAAATAAATATTGAAGTGCAAAGGCTAAGAGAAAATTTTGTATATGCTGGTTCATATGTTACTAATGATCTAGTGCTAATTAAGAGAGGATTCTTCCATTTTTTATATTGAAGGACTGTCCTCGTTTTGATCTATGTATCTGCTGACTCTGGTGAGCTTTCAGGAACTCATAACAATGAATTCTATGTTCATTGTTGATGCTTCATCTGAAACTCTTCCATTTGTTATTTGATGACACACAACTTTGGCCTTTGTTAGTGATATTCTAGACTGAAGTAGATCAAAATCCAATTACAGAACTTTTGGAGAAAGAGGTCAGCTCTTCTGCAACTTTATGTACATTTTTTTTATGCACTAAACCTTTTTGCTTATATCTTAGATTCTTTCTCGTTGGTTCTGTGTGACAAAATGACTGGCAACTCTTACATCTTTAAGATACTTCTTGCTCAGTTCATTTACATAGTAGATATAGATCATTATCTAGAACTTTGTCGGTACTGATATTCCATCCTAATTTATTGTTCCAGCATGTCCAAGAGATTATACTGTGAATTTGGAAATAAATTGGTAGGATGAATTGATGAATTTCAAATGTTTTCATGATTATTTTTTTTAAATTTTTGTGAGTACTAGTTTATGATAAAAAAAATTGGTATACACGCTATGAATTGTTTGGGTTTGAAGTTAATGCTGACTAATTGCATCAAGACAGTCCAGGTGTAAAATGTAACCATAAAACCAAAGCATGTCATTTGTGGTGGTAATGATCCTGCACCCTACAGGAGTTCAAAGTTTAAACCACTTTCGAGGAAGCATTATGTGCAGCTTGACACCATAATTTTGTCAGTATTTGCTTGTATCGCAATGTAGTGTTACAGGTTTGATGTTATCCAATTCATGTCTGTATGTGTTTTGCTGCAGAGATCCTCCATGCCGCTGAATACCTGCTTTTGGTGGAAGGTGGAGTATCAGCCTCTAACTGGAATTTGTTCTAGTTCGAAAAGGTGACTGAGGAACAGTCTGATGATTTCTTTAGAAGCAGATTCAGCCCAGTCATCATTTAATCTAAGATTTATTGAACATTTCAGGCTCTCCTATTGCATCAAATGGCTCTTGCTTCAACTGTCAATTGACTACATGCTTGGTTCTCCATCTTGCAGTCCCAACATCCATCTCATCTGCCTAGCAGATTACTGCAACTTGCTTGGGAAACAAATGATAGATTTATAAATATATCATTTTCATGTTTAGAGCACAGTTTTTGTTGTAAATTAACTAAATAAAACGTTAGCAATTTTGAATGGAGCTCAACAAACACTGAACCATTTGCCCACCGGCATGCTGTTAACCAGGACTAGAAGAGGCTGAACTCATACGGATCAGGTGTAATGGAGGCAATCAAGTTCAAAATGTTCTCGTAAGTGGAACTTCAACAGCAGTATTGTGCTTGATCCTATTTACCTTCTAAACTTAGTAGTGATATTAAACTTGTTTTTGGCTATCTTTATCGTATCTTTTAATGATTAAAACGAGTTCATATACGTGCAAGTTAGGCAATCCAGTTGGTTCTTGGAACCATTGTTTCTTTAGGCTTGTGAGCTGATTGCAGTTCCATAAGTCTCCTTTATGTTCTATCGGGTACACACTTATGCCTGCCATGCTGCTGTTTGAGGAGCCTCTTTGCCCACACATGTTAAGGTAAATTTCTCACCATTGTTCTAAATTAGTCCTCAGTTTTAAGTTTTCCTTGCCAGAGAACTCCCCCTTTTTTAATAATGTAGTAGTCAATTTTTCTTTCTTAATTAATATCTTCAAATAAATTGCCTTAATTCATAAGCAGATATTTAGTAGACTGGTTTTAAAAAATATTGTATTCAATGAATTCTATAAGAGTTAGCCTAACTAGTACATATTTTGTCAGATCATCACAAAATTTTAGTATCAAGGCTTGTTTTACAAAAAAAAAAAAAACGTTATTAATAGATTAAATCAAATAATAATTGTGATGACAGACAGTGACGTGCCAAACAGCAAATAACATTATTACAGGTGGCCAGCTTATTAATGCATCAACTTTATATGAAATTTAGCTTTGCACGTATATTTTTATTGATACGAATTGTTTATATTTATGATATACTTACAAAATGAATAGTGTCAAAATAGTATCCAATTATCCTAAAATTTATTTCCATCCTATTTGTCCCTCAAATTATCACTCAAAACTTGTGTGTCTTGATTGATTTCTTCATCAATTATACTTTTCGCATTAATTACATTGTCTCATTTTTACCTGTTGAAAATTTTTAAGATTTAATTTAGTAATAATAGTAACTATGGAATTATAGAATATTAAGGTACTATCGGTTCAGTTAGAGGAAAAACTGAAACGAAAATAATATATATTACTTTTAAGGATATTTTTATCATTTAAAAATGAGGTACTTTTGTTAAAGAAATTTCAAGATACTCTATAGAAAAAAAATGTAAATTTAAAGTTATGCAAGGAATTCGTATACATACATACATACATATACATATATATACATATATATATATATATATATATATATATATATATATATATATATATATATATATATATATATATATAATATATATATATATATATATATATATATATATATATATATATATATATATATATATATATACATATATACTATATATATATATATATATATATATATATATATATATATATATATATATATATATATATATATATATATATATATATATATATATATATATATATATATATATATATATATATATATATATATATATATATATATATATATATATATATATATATATATATATATATATATATATATATATATAAACAACGCTAGAGTTACTTTAGGGTTTTTATTTTTTTATATTTTATTAATTCCAATATGTTAAAATTAATCAATTCATAGGGTGGTTAACCTCACTTCGTTTATGGATATATATTAACACAATATTTAGAGGGGGATAAGCATGCTACATAAGAATTTATAGGGGTGAATGCGTTATTGCCAAACTTTGCAAGGATGAATATGTAAAAGTTCTTACATTTATTCCCCTCGTGAATTGTCGAATTTACTATTTTGCCACCCCATCAATTCACTCGGCTGCTCCAATCGCACGCCACATCAACGCCCCCTTTCCTCTGTTAAAGTCTCTGCTTCCTCTCTCCGGATCGACCCCGTCTCCGCAATCGCATCGATGGCGGAAACGGAACCCTTCTCTGTCCTCTTCGTTTGCCTCGGTACTCTCTCCCGATTCCCTAAATCGATCTCTCACTCTGGTTGCAGCGACTTTTCACTCGGCTGATCTCTTGTCAGGGAATATCTGCCGCAGCCCCGCCGCGGAGGCCGTGTTCACGGATCTCGTGCGGAAGAGGGGAGCGGAGTCCAAGTTCAAGATCGACTCAGCCGGCACCATCGGTTTCCATGAGGTAGTTTTTCATCTGCAAAACTAGATTTTTGCTTTTGTTCTTTAAAGTGCGTATTGTATCGTGCAAGGGTAATCCTGCGGACCCACGGATGAGGGCGGCTGCGAAGAGGCGTGGGATCGATGTCACCTCGATATCGAGGCCGATAAGACCCTCGGACTTCAGGGAATTTGATCTTATATTGGCCATGGACATGCGAAATAGAGGTGCGTCGTGCGTTTATCTTCTAATTGTTGTAGTACAGAAGTCCGAGTTCTGGTAGCTTGATGGTTCGTGAACTGATTCATTACCAATGTTTTAGAGGACATATTGAGTGCTTACGGGAGATGGAGATCTAAGGAACCTCTACCAGAAGATGCTTCCAAAAAGGTTAGTTTCATCTTACTTTTCTCATTTTGTGCATTTGATGTTCCTTGTTCTCTCTTTCTTTAATATGGTAGTCAGTACAGTTCGCATACTGTGAGCGTTAATTTTGAAAAGCCAAATTATAAGGTGGTCTCATGTCCCAGAAGAATTTTTACCTTTTTTTTATAGTCAACCTTTCCAGTCTGTTTGAACCAAATGAATATTTCTTGTTCTTTTTCCCATATTAGAAGTAATCTCGCCTTTGGCTCTTCACTTTCTTATCCGAAGAGTTGGAATGGCGTGTTTGGGCTTATTGTGTGTTGCCTGAACTGATTACACAACCATCACTGCAAGTTCTTTAATAACAAAAGAAACTCATAGTTCTATAAGCTGGAGGCATAATGTAAACCAGATAGTTTATGGACTTGACTTTTGTGTAAAGGATAAGAGCAAAATTATATTTTAAGAGAATCATATTAAGAAATTGAATAGTTCTTTCATGCTCTCTGTAATTGACATGCTTATAACCATGAAGTAGTTACAAAATAATGCAATTTCTTTTATCTCCTAAAGCTTGTCCCACTGCTCTCCCCAACCTTTGTGTAGAAACAAAAAATTCCAAAAATAAATTTTGCTAGCACTGTCTAAAATGGTATTATTGGTGGCATCACTTTCCTTGATTTTTCTTGTTTGTATAATCAAATGCTAATATGTTCCATATCTAAGATGCTGTAAACGCCTCCTACGTCTGTCACTTTAGTGCCTTGGCTCAAAACTTGAGCTAGCATTATTAGAGTTTCTTCCTTTACCTCATTTGTCTCTATGCACAGGGACTTTCTACTGTACGTTATTATTAACACTGTCATTGTGAGCCATGGTTATGGTTTCCAATGACAATATTATTTTTAATTTATTAAAAAATATTTTATTACAAACCAATTTATAATAATTGTTTCGTGAAAAAGTTACAGACAAACTTGCATCTTATTATATTATCCAAATCTTGATTGGATAGTAGAAAATTTTTTGCAAAGAAATTGAATCTTATAATGTATATGCAATGATGATTAGTAAAAAAATTGATACATACAAAGCTTCCTTAAGATTGATCTTCGTGGATATAATCTTGACCATTTGAAGTCATTCTTTGTATGAGGCTTTGTTTCTAGTCAAAATCTTCATGCAGGTTGGTTCCTCTTCTCGTATGACATAAGATAAGACAACCCTCTGAAGTAGCATTTATAAATTATACTAGTTGAGAACTTTAGGATTAGGAGTCCTTTCTGAAGATAAGTCTTTTTTCTTTTAGGACTCCTTAATACATTTTTATGATTAAGATTTTTATAAGACAATTACTTTTAGGTCCATACCATAAGTACAAAGATGGAGCACTGAAAATTGGTATACTTGTTTGTTTATTTTTGTGATTTTTTGTCTTTTTCTTTTATTTTTCAGGTTAAGCTCATGTGCTTCTTTTGTAAAAAGCACAATGAAGCGGAAGTTCCAGATCCTTATTATGGAGGCCCACAAGGTTTTGAAAAGGTAATTAATAAGAATTGCTGCTGAATCAATGTTTATAAACATCATTTTTGGGTCAATATTTGTAATTTCATATTTAAAAAAATTATTATTAAATGTCATTAAACTCTATGGCTGATTTTAATTGGAAATAGGATACATAAATGCTTCCCCTTGCTTCTTCTTCATCCATGGCTCATTATTATGAGCAGTCAAAATATGGTATGGTATTACATCGAGCAGTTTTTCTAATACAAGATAAGTCTCAACTATCCAAGGCGTATAATTATGAGCAATCCAGTTACAGTCTTACTCCAAGTTTTTTTTTTTTAATTTTTTAAATTTTGGGTAGGAATTAAGTCTCAACTCTCCATTCTTTATCATATAACTGATCAACAAATTTGTAAACCACTTGTGCTCTACATTATGTTTTATTCAGGTGCTAGATCTGCTGGAAGATGCCTGTGAATCATTATTTGACAGCATCATGGCAGAGAAGAGTCAAACATCAGTTTCATAGTTCCTTGAGGCAGAGCGATAAGGAGAGTCACTGCTCATAATAAACAACTCGTGGCCTCTGTGGGTGATCTCGTTTATTTTCTTTCTATTGTGATAAGCGATCCATATTTTGCTTATTGATTGCGATTCTTCAAAGTAGCAGATCAGATATTAGTTAAGCCACTTGATTTTCCGATGGTGAAGTGTTGAAACAAATCACTGGTAGATAAAAGTTCCTAAGAGTTCTCTGTAAACGACACATGGATTAATGTATTGTCTTATGTTTGGAATATTTCAGATGATGTTGTAGAGACAGTACTTATTTCTAGGTTGCTATGGTTTGCACTTGTTGGCATGTAAACCAAGAATGGCTTCTAGCTATTATCTTCTACGTGCACTCGCCAAATATTGCATCTATTGATGGATTTAAACATTTTGGAAATTCAAACATTATGGATTTTCTGTTCTTACTATGTTTCTATAATCTCTCTTTTCTTTTCCTCCTAACTTAATAGTATGTTCCATATGAACTTATATGTGGAAAATGTGCAAACTCATCTCTTTTATAAGACTACTGAATCTAGTTGTGACAGAAATTGATGATGGTTGCCTTGCTATCAATGGAGAAGATGAAAGGAAGTCCATGTTCACTGGCCTTCTATTCGAGTGTCCATTTGTTTCTATACTTCCGAATGCTGCTAGGTAAATAAAAAACTCCAATTTTATTCAAGCATCAGAAGCAGATAGCTGTTTTCCCCAAGAGTAGATGATTATTGGTTTCTATTTAAACTATTCTTTATATTTTGGATTGATTGAACTAATTTTTATAGGAGAAATGAATCTGATTTCTGAATCTAAAGTTCAAATATTTTTGGAAATCTGATGAACAACATGTAGTGACTTTCTTACTTTCTAATTGATGTGAGACTATATTTTACATCAAAGGTGATTAATGATGCCATCTACCTCAGGGATTCATTTCATGCACATAGGATAAGCCGGCCTATGCGATGGAGTCCGAAGACAAAGTGGGCTCTTTATTTTTCTTCGGTGAATGAGACAAAAAATCGGATCTTGAAAGCTTCTCCGTCCTATACATGAGAATATTAGTTTTGAGCAATACAAAAATGCTATTTAAATTGGTGACATTCAAAAGGGTCACTGATCCCCACATCACATCAATCTTGATATAAAAACAAATAGAATAGAATATAATGCTCGAACATTGGGATTTCAGAACTTGTTGTGCTTTGTTTGCGTGCGGCGGAGTTGAGATATAATTAAGTGTTCATTCTGCTTTGGAGGCTTCCATCCATGAAGAACAACATCACATATATGCAATCAGAATACAGTACATGGTGTCTGATAACTTTTTAATGTAAGTAAATTGATGCCTTGTTAAATTGCATATATTTCCATATTGATGCCGATAATTTTTTATTTAATTAAATATCGATAATTATTCAACGGTATTCTACGTATAATTTCTTGATGAGAGTGTATATGTAGACCCTTCGAAGACTTCTCAATCCAAACATATCACGTGATAATAACGCGAGTAAGTATTTATTGCACGTTATACTAATCTATAAACTATCGGTGGAACGCTCAAATTAAACTCATGCGTAAGAGCATATTATTACATACGGATCACAAGACAGACTAAGAATGATCCCTTTGAACATCTATCCTCGGCGTTAAACAGTTGACTCAGAACACGTTGGAACAAAAGACATTTAGTTAATATTAAAAATAATAATATTTATATTAATTAACTGATTAAATGATAGAAAAAAAAAGATAAAGAGAACTGTAAATTTAACTCGGTGAAACACCACAATCTTTTAAAAATTATTTTTTTTTTGTTTATTTTACAAAAATAAAAGTTTGCAAAAAAAAAAAAAGTATTTATGCTAATCAAGCTGTAAATACAGAGAAAAAATAAGGAAAAAAAAAGAAAAAGAAAAAGAAGAAAGAAGAAAGAACAGTTTTAACTCCGCGGAACACTTGACCGTGGCCATTACTTCACACGCCACCAAAGCCAACCGCAAGACGCCCATTTTAAGTCTCCCTCTCGCCCCGCCTTCCTCCATCCCTCAATTATATTTCCGCTCACTTCGCCGATTCCGATGTAGTCGATGCTCTCTATATAAGCGTATAGAGAAAGAGAGCCAGTAGCGGCAACCAACGAGAAAGAGGGAGGAGTTCCGGGGGCCGGTCTCCATGGCGAGCGAGCTGACTCGGAACAGCAGCAGCAGCAGCAGCAGCCGGCGGAACTGGGCCGGCGGCTACCAGGACCCGGCGGACGTGCTCCGGCAAAGGAGCATTGCCGCTGAAGAAGGGGACGAGAGGGAGAGCCTCATGTGGGCGGCGCTGGAGAAGCTGCCGACGTACGACCGCATGCGAAAGGGGATCATCCGACAGACGGTTGACGGCGGAGGCGCCCTCTGCAGCGAGGTCGACATCCACCGGCTTCGTCGCCAGGACCGGAAGCTCCTGCTGGATCGCATCCTCCGGGTGGTGGAGGAGGACAACGAGCGCTTCCTCAAGCGCCTCAGAGACCGAATGGACCGGTTCATTTCTTCCCCCCACACGGGTTCTCTTTTTCTTGAATTCAAGATTTTGTTCAAGAATCGACAACATTGTGCAATTTAATTTGACCAATTTCATGATATCTATGACTAGTTTTGGACGGGATGCATTTCCAAAATTCATCTCGTTCTTGAATCATGCAGCCTTTAGATTGGAGGTCTTTTCATGGTTGGTTTGATATATGAGCATGGAACAGGGTGGGACTGGAGCTTCCGAAGATTGAGGTCCGATACGAGAATATATCAGTGGAGGCAGAAGTTTACGTCGGTAGCAGAGCACATCCTACCCTGTGGAATGCCACTCTAAACGTATTAGAGGTACAAAGATTCCATTTACTGTTTGTGAGATCTGAATGAGAACTAGAGGTAATAAAATTTCTCTCACGATCTGAACTGGACAAGGCAGAGAAAAACTCCCCAGAGATTTAGTTCAGAACAAACAACAAAAGGAACAAATAGTAAAGAAAGACGAACTAGAAGAAACGATAAAATAAATAAAAACAGAAGTGAGAAGAAAGAAAAAATTGGAGAAAGAGAGGTAAAAGAAACATCTTGTCATTCACTTATTTGTATTTCATCTCTGTTGGTTTTCTCTATACGGGGATTATAATTCCTAGTTCAGGACTTCTGTTGCTAGAACAAACACGATCATCAGTTCATATTTTATGATTTCAAGTCTTGACCAGGAGTGGATTTTGTGACCTGGTTTTGGTGATTTTGGTGCTTGCAATTAACATTTTAAGCTCCATGACCAAAACATTTTATATGTCATGACCTTTACCATTATCTTCTACTTTGGAAAGTCTAGTTTTAGTCCATCAATTTAACATAATAACCAAGTATGCTGCTTTAGAGGAGATACAGGTTTTTTTTTTCTGAACATTTATCTGGTTTCACTTCTTCCAGAAATTATGCTAGGGGAAATTCAGGAATCGATTTTGTCTTTTTCTCAAACAATTAACCGTAAAATCTTTTGGGTCATATGATGTTTCTTTTCTGCTTCCTGGTGTGGACATTCAGGGCATTGTTGGTCTTCTACAACTTTCTCCATCTAAGAGAAGGACAAAAAAGATTCTTAATGATGTCAGTGGAATCCTGAAGCCAACAAGGTATGTGAACAATTTTTCTGGAATATTTGCCTGCGATACATTTAATGATTAATTGTTTAAGAAAAAAAATTATGATCCATATCTTTATTTTTTTCAGTAAAGTAATGAAAATCTGCAGACATCAAATTCCTGCCTGTTTTGGTTTTAAAATCTTAGGAAAATTGGTTGAAACAAATTCTAGAGCTTTTCAAGGGATGTAGCATGTTTGTATGTTCTTGTAGCTTTGGAAACACAATATTGGTACTATCCTAGCATTCACTTTCAGATAAAGAATAAGGACTATATATGTGGTTTCCTAAAAGCTTAAACTCGCAAGACGCCCATTTTAAGTCTCCCTCTCGCCCCGCCTTCCTCCATCCCTCAATTATATTTCCGCTCACTTCGCCGATTCCGATGTAGTCGATGCTCTCTATATAAGCGTATAGAGAAAGAGAGCCAGTAGCGGCAACCAACGAGAAAGAGGGAGGAGTTCCGGGGGCCGGTCTCCATGGCGAGCGAGCTGACTCGGAACAGCAGCAGCAGCAGCAGCAGCCGGCGGAACTGGGCCGGCGGCTACCAGGACCCGGCGGACGTGCTCCGGCAAAGGAGCATTGCCGCTGAAGAAGGGGACGAGAGGGAGAGCCTCATGTGGGCGGCGCTGGAGAAGCTGCCGACGTACGACCGCATGCGAAAGGGGATCATCCGACAGACGGTTGACGGCGGAGGCGCCCTCTGCAGCGAGGTCGACATCCACCGGCTTCGTCGCCAGGACCGGAAGCTCCTGCTGGATCGCATCCTCCGGGTGGTGGAGGAGGACAACGAGCGCTTCCTCAAGCGCCTCAGAGACCGAATGGACCGGTTCATTTCTTCCCCCCACACGGGTTCTCTTTTTCTTGAATTCAAGATTTTGTTCAAGAATCGACAACATTGTGCAATTTAATTTGACCAATTTCATGATATCTATGACTAGTTTTGGACGGGATGCATTTCCAAAATTCATCTCGTTCTTGAATCATGCAGCCTTTAGATTGGAGGTCTTTTCATGGTTGGTTTGATATATATGAGCATGGAACAGGGTGGGACTGGAGCTTCCGAAGATTGAGGTCCGATACGAGAATATATCAGTGGAGGCAGAAGTTTACGTCGGTAGCAGAGCACATCCTACCCTGTGGAATGCCACTCTAAACGTATTAGAGGTACAAAGATTCCATTTACTGTTTGTGAGATCTGAATGAGAACTAGAGGTAATAAAATTTCTCTCACGATCTGAACTGGACAAGGCAGAGAAAAACTCCCCAGAGATTTAGTTCAGAACAAACAACAAAAGGAACAAATAGTAAAGAAAGACGAACTAGAAGAAACGATAAAATAAATAAAAACAGAAGTGAGAAGAAAGAAAAAATTGGCAAAGAAACATCTTGTCATTCACTTATTTGTATTTCATCTCTGTTGGTTTTCTCTATACGGGGATTATAATTCCTAGTTCAGGACTTCTGTTGCTAGAACAAACACGATCATCAGTTCATATTTTATGATTTCAAGTCTTGACCAGGAGTGGATTTTGTGACCTGGTTTTGGTGATTTTGGTGCTTGCAATTAACATTTTAAGCTCCATGACCAAAACATTTTATATGTCATGACCTTTACCATTATCTTCTACTTTGGAAAGTCTAGTTTTAGTCCATCAATTTAACATAATAACCAAGTATGCTGCTTTAGAGGAGATACAGGTTTTTTTTTTTTCTGAACATTTATCTGGTTTCACTTCTTCCAGAAATTATGCTAGGGGAAATTCAGGAATCGATTTTGTCTTTTTCTCAAACAATTAACCGTAAAATCTTTTGGGTCCATATGATGTTTCTTTTCTGCTTCCTGGTGTGGACATTCAGGGCATTGTTGGTCTTCTACAACTTTCTCCATCTAAGAGAAGGACAAAAAAGATTCTTAATGATGTCAGTGGAATCCTGAAGCCAACAAGGTATGTGAACAATTTTTCTGGAATATTTTGCCTGCGATACATTTAATGATTAATTGTTTAAGAAAAAAAATTATGATCCATATCTTTATTTTTTTCAGTAAAGTAATGAAAATCTGCAGACATCAAATTCCTGCCTGTTTTGGTTTTAAAATCTTAGGAAAATTGGTTGAAACAAATTCTAGAGCTTTTCAAGGGATGTAGCATGTTTGTATGTTCTTGTAGCTTTGGAAACACAATATTGGTACTATCCTAGCATTCACTTTCAGATAAAGAATAAGGACTATATATGTGGTTTCCTAAAAGCTTAAACTGGCAAGAAAGGACCTGATAATATATTTTAGCTTTAACATGTCCCTTGACGGTACAAACCTGATAAAAGGATTAAGGCCTACATATAAATATAAGTAAAACAATGGTTGAGCAAGCCAAGATTCATCCTCATTACCTGCTCTAAATCATCTTATAAGTTTAGTTGGGTGACCAATTCTCCAAAGAGCTCTCTCTCTCTCTCTCTCTCTCTCTCTCTATCTATCTATCTCCATATATATATATATATATATATATATATATATATATATATATATATATATATATATACCAAAAATAAAATAAAAAGACAAAGAAAATTGGAAATACTAAATTTGAACCAAACTTCACTCACCAAGAGTTAAAAAGAATGACAGCAAATTTCTAATTGTTTTCCTGCAAGAATTAGAGTCCAAATAATCATACATCAAATCATGCCATGCAATGTTGTTTCATTGAGGTGAAAATTGGGTTTCTAGACATATAGGGCTCTATGGACTGAGTGTAAAACAAGAATCTCAGTTGTTTTAAATCTAATCCACTCTCAGGATGACATTGCTTCTTGGACCTCCAGCCTCAGGGAAAACAACACTCTTGCTTGCCCTGGCTGGGAAACTTGATAAAAATCTAAGGGTGCGCTTCCTCAATTTTTTGCAGCATGCATGAACATGCAGTTCTCTTACAATGTTTGATAAACATGCCTGGACAGCTTTATATGATCTATAGGAATGTGCATTTGATATCTTTGCTTTGCTAGCAGGAATCCGGTAAGGTCATGTATTGTGGCCATGAACTTTTGGAATTTGTTCCCCAGCGAACCTGTGCATACATTAGTCAGTTAGACCTACATAATGGTCAGATGACAGTTCGAGAAACCTTGGATTTCTCAGGACAATGCATGGGTGTGGGAACAAGGTATGAGATGCTGTCAGAATTGTCAAGACGAGAAAGAGATGCAGGAATTAAACCAGATCCTGAGATTGATGCATTCATGAAGGCTACTGCAATGAAAGGGCAGAAAGCGAGTGTAGCAACAGATTACATCCTTAAGGTTCATGCCTACATCTTCATTGAGCAAATTCAGTTTTTGTCAAGCTGCTACTGGCAATGCTAATTCCTGATATTCTGAAAAACAGGTACTTGGTCTGGATATATGTGCAGATGTCCTTGTTGGTGATGGGATGAGACGAGGCATCTCTGGAGGACAAAAGAAGCGGGTGACAACAGGTATGCTGCAATGATTGTCAATTGCTATAGGAGCAGGACTGCAATCAAGTGTCATATGCAAACTTTCACTTTCATTCACTAACCTTTTTTACCTGAAACGCTTTGGCATCCTTTTGTCTTTAAATAAAGTAATTAATTTTCACTTTCTTAGATACTTCTTGGACATACATATAAGTACCACAAAATCCTCAATTTCCTATCAACAAAATCCATTTAGCTCCACGGTTGTTCATTGCATTTTATTCATTGAACAATTTATACAACTATAAGCCAATAAAATATATTTTGGCATCAAATTACACGCAAATTACAATCGGAACAGAAAAACCTGTGCTAGTGGTGACAGAATAAGAAATACATATTAGGGGAAGCTCCTGTTTGCATCTACAACTCAAGCACCACATTGAAGAACAATGTTTTATTTTGTTTTTGTTTTTTTCTTTCAGTAAGATATAGTATGTAACTATCCCGTCAACCATATCCCCAAGATTGTGGGGTTGAGCATGTTGATAAGCATAAAAATCATTTATTTTAGTCTGGGTATTGGGGTTTCTGCCCTCGTATCTAGTTTGCTTTCTTTCTAGATTATAAAATTGTTTTATCTTCAAAATTTATAATAATAATGTCTCAAGATTTATTGAATAATTCTTTCCTTACTTTGGAAATAAGCCAGTAAATATTTTTGGTCTGTTTTGACTTGTATCTTGTTGTCCTTTGTAATTGCATGTAGAGAAGAATTAGGCTATTGGTTCTTGGTTGCAGGAGAGATGCTGGCTGGACCTGCAAGAGCACTCCTCATGGATGAAATATCTACTGGGCTTGACAGTTCCACCACATTCCAGATAGTCAGGTTCATCAGACAGATGGTTCATGTCATGGATGGAACAGTGCTCATGTCTCTTCTTCAACCTGCACCTGAGACATTTGCACTTTTTGATGATGTTATTCTACTGTCCGAGGGGCAAATAGTCTATCATGGTCCTCAAGAGAATGTCCTTGAGTTCTTTGAGTCTGTGGGTTTTAGATGTCCTGAAAGGAAAGGAGTTGCAGACTTTCTTCAAGAGGTAACTTCAAAAAAAGATCAAGAACAGTACTGGTGTAACAAGGACCAACCTTACCAGTATATTTCAGTCTCCAAGTTTGTGCATCTTTTCAAGTCATTTCGTCTTGGGCAACAGCTTTCAGAGGACCTAAGTGTTCCTTATGATAAATCTAGAACCCATCCTGCTGCACTCACAACAGGGAAATATGGCATTTCTAGCTGGGAGCTCCTCGAGGCATGTTTATCGAGGGAGTGGTTGCTGATGAAACGCAATTCATTTGTCTATGTTTTTAAGACTTCCCAAATTACCATACTCTCATTGATGGCCATGACTGTGTTTCTGAGAACTAAAATGCCCCACCAGACAATTCCTGATGGTAACAAGTTCAATGGTGCACTCTTTTACAGTTTAATTAATGCTATGTTTAATGGAATGGCAGAACTATCAATGACTGTTTACAGGCTTCCAGTGTTTTATAAGCAGAGAGATTTCTTGTTTTACCCGCCTTGGGCTTTTGGCTTGTCATATTGGCTCCTGAAAGTACCTCTTTCCTTGTTGGAATCTGGAATATGGACTATTTTTACATATTATGTGATTGGTTTTGCTCCTGCTGTAGGGCGGTAAGTACTACAAAATTTGCTATTATCCCTACTAAAGCACTTACAACACTTTGGTACTGGATGAGATGAAGTTCCATGTTCTTCAATTCTTTTCCAATTACATATATATATGGAAAATGAAAATTTACCATATCAAAATTTCCTAATTTGGCAGGTTCTTCCGTCAGTTTTTGGCACTTTTCCTTGTACATCAAATGGCTCTCTCTCTTTTCCGT
This sequence comes from Musa balbisiana, assembly GCA_004837865.1. NCBI lineage: Eukaryota > Viridiplantae > Streptophyta > Magnoliopsida > Zingiberales > Musaceae > Musa > Musa balbisiana. The sequence goes on from CM017189.1 coordinate 16,876,811, forward strand.
TTCATTGCTGCAGCTGCAAGAACTATGGTTATAGCTAATACATTCGGAACCTTCGCTTTGCTTATTGTTTTTGTGCTAGGAGGATTTGTCATCTCTAAAGGTTAGCAATCTTCTGACAGATAAATATTTGATTGTCTCCTTGTACCTGATCTCTTATAAATAAATGTATAGATACATGAGAACCTTTAGTATATTAATTAGTAACTGATGTTTCAATACTCAAGTTGGAATCTGCTGTTTAATTGTTGTTAATATCCTTCTCTAGTCTTTAGTTTCTTGTGGGATCATAACTCAGCTCTGTCCTTTAAATGTGTGAGCAGATGACATCAAACCCTGGTGGATATGGGGCTATTGGAGTTCCCCATTGATGTACGGGCAAAATGCTCTAGCTATCAATGAGTTCCTTGATCCGAGATGGGGCGCTGTAAGATTTTATTCATGTAACTTTTTTCTGAGTGCTATGTATTAATAGTTATGCACGTATAGTTTATCAAAGGGAAACACTGACATATCCAGATTATGGTAATTATGAATGCATGATCATTAATAAATGAACTTCCAAATTTAATAAATGCTTTCTTTATCTCTGTTTCAGCCAAACAATGACACAAACATACATGAAGCAACTGTAGGAACAGCTATTCTAAAATCAAGGGGAATGTTTGTAAATGGCTATTGGTATTGGATTTCTGTTGGTGCCCTCATAGGGTTTGCTATTCTGTTCAATATATTGTTTATCCTTTCACTTACTTACTTGAACCGTAAGTTTTAGTTCTCCATTAATTTTTCAGCTCTTTTATTGCATTGCTTGAGTATAACTCTCACATACACTAAATTTTCTTCATTGTAGCTATTGGAAGTTCTAAAGATATTATTGATGATGAGGAATTAGAAAGTAAGAAAAAGAATAACTTATTATCAGACAGAAGTGAGAGGTTTGAATTGATAGAACGCAGAATGAGGTCTGCTACACTTGATATAACAGGTTAGCTGATCTAACAGTTCTCTCTTTTAGTTTAACATTGATGCTTATTGTATTCTTAATTCTAGAATCGAAGTATGAGAGCCTTTGATGATTAGATACTCAACCATTATGATTTAATTTCCAATATACTGAGATAAATTTTAAAAATCAAGTCGCTTACCATCATCATGGGTTGCAATGTTTATGACATTAAAGTAGTCCAATAGCTAATGACAAATGGAAGCAATAGCTGTGGTCAACAAACCAGGTCAAGTGTAGCTAATGACTGTCAATCTCTTAATGGGTTTTTGCATCCATTTAGCAGCAGTGCTCTTCAGGCTAATTATATTCTTAATAAATGATTCATTTTCAGTTTTGCTTCAATTATTTTAAAGTTTCTAACTTCTTTATATGCTGACATAGCTGCAGGAAGGAGAAACAGCTCTGATAATTTTAGTTCTTCAGTCGATCCCATTAGGAGGGGAATGGTTTTGCCTTTCCAGCCACTTTCTCTTGTTTTCAGTCATGTGAACTACTATGTTGACATGCCAGCAGTAAGTCAGTAATCCCAAATGTGTTATTTAAGTTCTTCAAAGATCAAACAAGTTGTTGTAGGCCATATAACTCCTTTATGAAAGATGCTTCTTTCAATGGCCACTCTCCATTGATTTACATTACAACCTTAAGTGGTTCACAAACAACTGTTTATTGATAGAAATAATATAATCATGTACTTCCTTATTTGAATTAATAGGATCATTGCTGAATGAATTATAGACATTTATTCCGGTGCATATCCTTCCATGACGATTGATAGGCTAAATTATCCGTAGTATCTATGGCTGCTTAGATGATTGGCTACCTGACCTTCTTTAGTTCATCCTGAATAATGCATTTAATGTACTTTCTCGTGGGTCAACAGCTTTATCTAGTTTCAGAAAATATATGCTTCTACCTTAGTTGTTTCACAGAAATAGAGGAAACAGTTGACCATCTTTATCATGAAATTGTACATGATTGGAAATACTTCCCAGTAATTTCATTTGGTATGAGATTCTGTCTTCTTCAATTCCTTCCTTTTTGATTCTTAATAATGTACCATCACAAATCTCACTTCATGTCTTCATTACATTACCTAATTGCACATGCATAAGTTAACAAATGCTGCTAAGATGAAAATATGAACAGTTGTCATCTAATCTTGTAGCACTATTTCAGTCATTATTGTTCAGAGAAGCAAAAAATTAAAGAATTTAACAAGATAAACTTTTCCTCTCTCTGCATCAGGAAATGAAGAGCCAAGGAATTGAGGAAGATCGTCTCCGATTGCTGACCGATGTAAGTGGTGCATTTAGGCCAGGAGTCCTGACAGCATTGGTTGGAGTGAGTGGAGCAGGAAAGACTACATTGATGGACGTGTTGGCAGGAAGAAAAACTGGTGGTTATATTGAAGGAAGCATCAGTATTTCTGGTTATCCTAAAAAGCAAGAGACCTTTGCTAGAATAAGTGGGTACTGTGAACAAAATGATATTCACTCACCACATGTGACTGTTTATGAATCACTCATCTACTCTGCTTGGCTGCGTCTTGCCCCAGAAATAGACAAGCAAACACGACAGGTCTGTTACAACATTCGATGTATCTGTTCTTTGTACAAGTTGGTAATGAGTTTTAAAATTTGCACAGATTCCATTTTGACTAAAATATTATATTTTCCCTCTGACACCAAAATGCTTTATGTATGTTTGTAGATTTGCAATGACCAACAAAGTTTTACCACTTTCTGCGAGCCATCAATATTTTTTGGTTTTAATGTTAGAACTATTTTGTTCTCATGGTAAGAAATGAACTGATTGAATCCATTCATATGATCTGGAATTACAAGTGTCAATCCAATAATTAATGGCAAAGCCTCTGTAGGTATTAAAGTCATGAATCACTAGTTTCATTAGTGTAAGGAAGTCTGAAAATAAAGATTCATATTGATTAGATATTGAGAAACAGTAGAAACTCAACTGGTGGTTTCCTTTATCTGGATACATATACCATGTAAATATGTCTGGTCTTGGTCAGATTAGGAAATTTCTGCTTAATTAAGATCATATCATGGGTCTTGTATTGGATCATACTTGAAAAATGAGCTATGAATAATCTAAAGATAATTCTAAATTAAATGTATTTTTTACACTTACAAAATTCTTACATTGACATATCCTCTTTCATGTCAGGTTATCAATGACTGTCCTTCACAAAGGAAAATAACTGTCAAGAAACATGTTGACTGATTAGCTTTTACTTGCTTATGTTCACATAGATATGTTTGTGCTTTGAAGGGAGACATGCCTGCATGCATGTGCTCTTTTTCCTTTTTCTTTTGGTCCATCGTTTAACAGAACTAACAGTTCTGTGTTTCTGTGATGTAGATGTTCGTGGAGGAGATTATGGAGTTGGTTGAACTTGATATATTGAGAAATGCTTTGGTTGGCCTTCCAGGGGTGGATGGTTTGTCAACTGAACAGCGGAAGCGACTCACAATTGCTGTTGAGCTGGTCGCAAATCCATCCATTATCTTCATGGATGAGCCAACAACAGGTCTTGATGCTAGAGCTGCAGCCATAGTTATGCGGACAGTGAGAAACACAGTGGACACAGGACGAACTGTTGTTTGTACAATTCACCAACCAAGCATAGATATTTTTGAAGCTTTTGATGAGGTTCTTGTTCCTTCAATTTAAATTCACATAGAAGTTGATCCTACTTCCCTTTGCACCTAGCACAAATTGATTCTTGAGAGACTTTATTTTTCTTTTTCCAGCTACTTTTGATGAAGAGGGAAGGTCAAGTTATATATGCTGGATCCCTTGGTCGTCACTCTCACAAACTTATAGATTATTTTGAAGTGAGTTTCCTTTTGTATAATATAAAAGCTCCTTTGGATACAAATATCAACAATTTAATGATTGAAAAAACTCAAACATTTTACTTGATTGATTGCAGAACTAGTTACTTAAATTTCCTACAACTTTGTCAATCTAGATATTTCTCTTCAAGAATTACCATGGATCCAACTGTGAAGTTCTGGGAAGGAAATTTTTTTACTTTGCCTGCATTCATTGTTATGTATGTTCTGGTCCAATTTTCATTTTTTTTTTTATGACTATGCTCTTTCAGACTTCTTCTGGGAAAAGTTTTACTTTGTTCAATTTTTGAAGTTGAGAAAGTCCTATAAATGCTTAAACTATTGCTTTTTCTTTAGACTGAAAGTACAAGTTTAGTGAAAAAAACTCTCCTATTGCTGGAGTTCCAACTTAACATGGAACTGTTTCCTATATCAAGTGTTATAGTACATTTGTAAATCATCATTTTGAAAAGCATATTTCTTTCTTCTTGATTTGGTTAATAGTTTTTGTCCTCCTCGTTTCATTCTATCATGCATATCTTGCCATTATATCATATCTGTTCTACTTTTATTTTTGGTGAATATATATATTTTTGCACACATTTCTTCAACTCTTTTAATGGTTTGTTATGCCCCGGTGCTACATTATTATTATTATTATTATTATTATTATTTCAAAAGACAGGACCAAAAGGAAATGGCCTTTGAAGCAAAGAGAAGGCCCAATGATATTCTATCTGTAAAATAGGGCAATGGGTATTTATATCCCTTGAGTTAGCGATGTCCTCAAATTACCAGCAGAAATAATGTAAGAAGAGATAGAAAAAGGATTTCAAGGAAGAGATATGGTAAGCAGAAGAGCAAGAATTAGGAAGATCAGAACCACAAGCTTACATGACCATTTATCTAGTAACAAAACCTGCTCCTAAACTGATAAACAAAAAATGACTTCCTTTATAAACTATTAATTATTTGACTAAAAAATAAGTCCAATGCATTAGAGTAACTTTGGAAGTTCTAGACAGGATTAATGACCTAAATTTAAACTAGACCTAGATGTCTTCTGTCCTACATCTCATTGTTTTTTCTTTTACCGGTAGGATTATCAGTAGGTTCAGTTTGCATTTTTTTCTTAGTTCTCTGAAATCTTTTGATATATCAAGTGAGATACAGTAACACCTTATGACATAAGGCAAAATTAACATAGATTTGTGACTTTTGTCCTTTTACACCCTTCTCATTTCTAGATTATGGTGATATTTCATAGTCTTATAGGTGCAACTATGGCCTAGAAGATATAAGCAGTCTGACTCGTTTCAAGAAAACCCACATTTAATTGTCACTCACTGAGAAAATTTTCCTGCAGGCAATTCCAGGGGTTCCCAAGATTACTGAAGGTTATAACCCTGCAACGTGGATGCTGGAAATAAGCTCTCCTTTGGTTGAGACTAGCATGAATCTGGATTTTGCTGAAGTTTATGCTCGGTCCCCTCTTTATCAGTAAGTAGATGCCATATGTTTTTGTTAGCAAACATACATCAAATCAGTTATTTATCACCACTTTGTGCCATTCAGGAAAAACCAGCAACTTATCAGAGAATTGAGTATTCCTGTATTAGATTCGAAGGATCTATCTTTTCCTACAAAATATACCCAGAGTTTCAGTACTCAATGCAAAGCTTGCTTTTGGAAACAGTACTGGTCTTACTGGAGAAATCCTCAATACAATGCTACCCGCTTGTTCATGACGATTGTCATAGGCCTTATTTTTGGCACCATGTTTTGGCAAAAAGGTGGAGAGATGTAAGCTTTTGACTTTTCTCTGACATTTATGTTCATGTTGCTTGATGCAATCTATAGGGATAAAAGGTCAGCAGTATATTTGGGCACTATAAGCAGAAATTTCTTTCTAAATTTATGAAGTTCCATTAAATACATGATCTTCCTGACTACTGATCTATTTAAACTATGTAGATGCCCTTCTTTACTGGAAATACTGTTCCTAAACAATTGCCTCAGTAACCAAATGTGATTGATAATTCCCTCACTTCAAAATTCAGTAGGATTTTACTTCAAAATTCCAAAAGCTTCCACTGGCACCTGCCTCATGTGGTGCCATTTAAGTTAAGTTCAGTTGTGAGCCACATCTAGATGAAAGGGCGGTTATCTTCTCTGACTAGTTCTGAAGCCTTTATAATATGCTTATGCATGTTTGGGTAATAAATTCATCAGCATGCCTTTGTCCTGTATGCCCCACCTGATCTTCTTAAGTTGTTATTTACATCTTACCTATCTAATGTTATACAAGATAAATTGAGAAGTGGTTTAATTTTTTTCTATATGCTTAAATGATTTAGTAAACTAATGATCAGTTTATAACAGAAAGAAACTTCTAAACTTAAAGAAAATAATTCAAACTAATTTATTATTGAAATAGTTGAGATCTTGCAACCCAAGTTGTCAGTTACATATCCAAGCTTTTAAATGAATTGAGTTTATAGAATATTGTTCATAATTGAAATCATGTTAAAAGCCTCCTCTCCCTCTTTGCCAGTATGTGAACCTGCTGCAAGCCTTGACAAATAATGGTGGTACATGCATGTGCTGTTGGTTGGCTTGGATCTGACATATTTTTAGCAGCAAATTTGGCCCTTTATCTATCCCTCTTGATGAAGTTGTTCAAAGGCATTGGTTAAATAAAATCAAAATGCCTTAATCTTTGTGATTTAATTGCTAGCTAGAAGACATTTTGGAAACAATCATTTTGACTTTAGGTACATTAGCAAAATAAGCCAAACTTGAATTGTAAGTCTTGAACACTATATGCCCATAATTTATTATAGTATTTAAACTATGCATATAGATTGATTAGTCTCTGTTGCTTAAAACTAGCCAGCATTCCTTAAGATATATGGAAGAATAATGTTTATCTTTTCTTTTTTTTGGTTAAGGAAACGGTGGTGTCCCTAGGAAATTCTATATATCAATATACATCTTTGATATGTATGATAATGTAGCTAGGTACATTAGCAAAATAAGTCAAACTTGTATTGTAAGCCTTGAACATTATATGCCCATAATTTATTATAGTATTTAAACTATGCATATAGATTAATTAGTTTGTATTGCTTAAAACTAACTAGCATTCCTTCAGATATATGGAAGAATAATGTTTATCTTTTCTTTTTTTTTTCTTTTTTTGGTTAAGGAAATGATGGTGTCCCTAGGAAATTCTATATACCAATATACATCTTTGATATGCATGATAATGTAGCTACTAGTATTAGAACCGTAGGGAGTGTGTCTAGTGAGTTTCCTATTAGCATAGGATTATATCAAGGATTCGCATTAGGTCCCCACCTTTTTATATTGATAATGGATGAACTACTGGTCACTTATATGATATACTTTCCTGGTGTAAGTTATTTGCCAATGATATTATCTTGGTCGATGAGAGCCTAAGTGGAATTAATTATAAACTTGAGCTATAGAGTATAGAGGCAAGCCATAGAAACTAAAGGTTTTAGATTAAGTAAGATTAAAATTAAATATATCAAATATAATTTTAGTGATTCTAGGAATCAACAAGAGAATATAGTTAAGTTAGATAGACAAAAAATTTCTTTAAAGAAAAGCTTTAGGTATCTTAGATCAATTTTTTAATAATAAAATATATTATTCATAGAGTAAAAATGAGATGATTAAAATTGCAAAGGGCATTAGGAGTCTTGTTTGATCTTCGGATATGTTTGAGATTAAAAGAAAAATTTTATAAGACAGTTGTGAGACCAATAATGCTTTCTGGATCTGTGTTAGGTAGTTAAAAAACAATATACACGAAAAGTTTGTATTGCTGAGATGAGAATTTGATATGGATATGTAAAGTTACTAAGAAAGATAGAAAAAGAAATACTTTTATTTGTAAACAATTAGGTATCACTTCGATAGAGAATAAGATGAGAAAAAATCGTTTAAGATAGTATGGATATATGCTTAGGAAACCTTTGGATACAGTAGTCAGAAGAAGTGAAATAATTAATATTAGTGATACAAGAAAAGATAGAAGATCTAAAAAGATCTTAATAGAAACTATAAATAAAGATCTAAGTACTCTGAACTTAACTAAGTATATGACTTTTTATAAATCTCAATAACAGGAAAAGATCTATGTAATCGACCCCAAATAGTTGGAACTTACGACTTTATTATTGCTGTTATATCTATGAAAAAAACTTAGGTTAGGAATCGATGCCTTCTTAGTGCTTCCATTTCCTCTCTCTTCTTTTAAAAACTTTTTTTTGGTGTGTTTTCAAATGGGGAAAAATAATCGAATTTTTTGTTTTCATGTGAGTTCGAAATTATCGTCTTAAAAAGTTGTTATGTCCTGATGGTAGAAATTTAATTAGTAGTGGTGAATCTCTGCCACCAATGAGATCATATGTGCTAATTTTGGCATGTGCAAATCCAATGAAAATTGATGGATAGCAATGATAAGCCTTTATTCTCAGATTGTTGGGAAGAGGCTTACAGGATAAGTAACACGATTTTTTGGTTACTTACCCCTAAGAAAAAAATCAAATAGTTTTATTGTAAAACACTGAAAAGCAGGCCAGCTTTTGCTGATAAAGAATGTGTACATTTATAGTTCTATTATAAATGTGTCAAAACAATTTATCACATTTCAAACTCATTTGGTTACATAAACAGAAGCAAACAACAAGACATTTTTGATATACTTGGAGCTATATATGCTGCTATTTTCTTCCTTGGAGCCAGCAATGCTATCGCTGTGCAGCCTGTTGTGGGCATTGAGAGGACAGTCTTTTACCGTGAGAGAGCAGCAGGAATGTACTCAGCCCTGGCCTATGCATTGGCTCAAGTAAGTCAAATCTTTCATGTCACCGAACAAAGTGATCGTGATATTGTTGTTTGCCTTAAGGGGCAGATCTTATATTTTCTCATTTATAGTTGTTTATGTCGAGATTAAAAAAGGGACACAATATATAGAAGAGAAAAAGGAAAACATGGCTCATCCCTCTCACATGCACATATGTAAAATATATTGCACACCACATTGTATATATATGTGATTAACTTGCAGAAAAACAAATAATGATGCATGATCTCAGTCATTCAGCCATGCCATCCAAGAGCACCTTATGAAACCTTCAAAATGATGAATCACAGTAACTTCTAAAATGTAGTCAGACATTTTTGCTGCAGTATTGCATTCACATGTCCCTTCCATCATTTTCCAAGTGGTGTGCTGCAAAATATATTGGTTTTTTTCTTTCCTGCACATGATCAATTTGTTTAAAGAATTAGCACATTTCTATGACCTATTTACAACGTTCCATTCTTAGCCAGTCAATTGTGCCAACATTAATAATTGGCAAAAAGTGACTTCTTTTTGGGTTTTTTCCTTTTAGCTGAATGGCCAATTCTCTGGATCAGCAGAGTCCAACATTGTATGGATGGTTTGAATGTGCTAAATATACAATAAGGCTACTGAAAATAAGCTAAGCCTAATTTAGAAATTTGTTTCAAATTTAATCACTCTGCAGCACATGATATGGAAATTATTCGATGAGATTATAATCTGTGCACTTTTTAGTGAAGAATTATTGTGCCAAGTAGCTAAGAAAATCAATTCAATGTTCCCATTTGTTCATGATGAAGTGTCTCAGACTAAGTTCATAAATGGTGCTTTCTAACTAGTCTTAGTTGTTTCTTTAAGAAAGAAACTTAGAAGTGCAGTTATCATAAAAAATAATCAAAATTTTGTTATGGAACCATGCAACATGAATATCATTTTTCTCCTGATTCATGACGACTGATTTAGTTCTTCACATGTTGCCACAAGACTCCTAGTGAAATGGTTATTTAATGGCAGTTGTGTTCAAATTATTTTAAACCATTTGTGTTTGCTAGAACTACAGTCAAAATTCTTATATTTCTTGCATTTGCAGGTTAGCATTGAGATGGTATACATTCTAGTGCAGGGACTTCTTTATAGCCTGCTCCTTTTCTCAATGATTGGTTTTAGTTGGCAGGCCGCCACCTTCTTCTGGTTCTTCTTCTTCATTTTCATGAGCTTTGCCTACTTTGTTCTACATGGTATGATGATTGTAGCGCTCACACCGGATCACCAAGTAGCTAGTATCCTATCAAGTTTCTTCTACACCTTTTGGAACTTGTTCTCAGGCTTCCTGATACCACGACCGGTATGTGATCACAGACTGTAAGTGGCATGATTCTTGACCAACTTTTCTTCACTTGGAGTGCTGATCTTATGTTGATTGCTGCTCATTTTGCAGTCAATTCCAGTATGGTGGAGGTGGTACTACTGGGGTGATCCCGTAGCTTGGACGATATATGGTGTTGTCGCATCACAGCTGGGACAAAAGGAAAACTCGATCGAGATCCCTGGAGAATCCAGTCTAACAGTTAAGCAATTCTTAGAAGACAACCTGGGCTATGAACACAGCTTCCTTGGCTATGTAGCTCTGGCTCACTTGGGTTTTGCGTTGGTCTTCTTCCTAGTCTTTGGCTATTCCATCAAGCGCCTCAACTTCCAGAAGAGATAGGCAAATTGTTGAAGATAATTGCTTGGCAATTGAAACATGTTTTTCTTTTTCTTTTTTTCCTTGGACAAGAAAGAAATGGAGTGACAAAAATGTCAATCTTCCTTAGTGATAAATGGAAGCCATCATCACTGGTTTAGCTGTTTAAAGCAAGATATGTAATACTGTACCGTATCGATGTTTCGAGGTTGACTCGGTATGGTACGGTATTATGTATCGCTCGATACACCAGTGTGTACCGAGTGATATATTAGGTCGTACCGAATGATTTTAAATATTTTTTCTCATACTTTAGTACTATAGTAATGCTACAGTGAACACTCTAGTACTGTAGCATGTTTCGTTCCGGTAGCGGACGCATATCAGTATGTCGTCGGATCGATACGTACCGCCCGTACTGAGCGATACTATTCGAAATTACATACCATGGTTTAAAGATTTTGATTTCTAGATTAGATATGTCTTGCTTCTTCCTTGCTCAATACGTTTCACCATTAATTTCATATAAAGTATAATAAATGTGCGGGTGCACGTTGATAAAACGATAAAATTACTCACATGGGAGTTCAAGCTAATCTACAAGACTTCATTATATACCAATTCTCTCTATGAATGCATTTGTAGGTTTGTGGCAATTCTAATAGGTCTTATAATTAGATTTTTTTTTTAGAAAAAAAAAATATAAGTGAGGAAGTTGAGATTTGAGCTTAGAATCTTACAATAAATTATCAAAGTTCTTATTAGTTAACTTACCGGGCACCTTCGATATAATATAATATAATATAATATAATATAATAATACTAGGTATTAAATTATAATAATATTATATTACAATCTAAACACTCACATAAATATTAATTATATCTTAAACATTGATCTAGTGGCGGGTGTATTAAACCCACTCACTTATCAAATATAAAAAATTTAAAATCTCATCCGATAATTTTTTTTATAAAAAAATTACTACCACACATAAGAATTTCTAATATGGTACATAAATTGGCCAATGTAAAAAATGAGGCCGTTTGATTGGCATTTCAGCTTGTAAAATGTGACCTACAAGACAATTGTTTTATGCTGGTATTTTCAATTTTCTTTTTAACCCAATAAACGACCTTTGTTTGGTTTCATGAATTCCAAGTTAATCTTTATAATTTTATATTTAATAATACCGAAGTTAATTTTCCAACATATTATATTGACTAATAATCCTTATGCCATGGCTTTCGAGTTCTGCTTCATTTTTACATCAGTATTTATAACTAAATTAAATATGATCCAATTTTTATTTTTTTTCAAAACCATACGAAAATTAGATTAGAAACGTTCTACTCACCTCAATCTTTCCACATAGGAGGCAAACATGACATGCATATTTTCTATTTTTAGGTGGTTATTATTTTTTTTATGTGGTTTTTTAGGCCAAATTTGGCATGTTTTTTTATATTGACTCTCTCCGATCGATACAAGTCGTTGTTTGTTTGTATCTGCCGTGACATAAACAATGATTTCATCAATTTTTCTAATTTTAGGTGCTTTTTTTTATGGATTCTTTAAGTCGTCGAATTTGGATCGATTCATATTAATCCTTCAAAAGATAAGGATGTCTGCTATATTTCGAAAATTGCGGCGCTCCCAAGTAAAGGGAAGAACAAAAAAAAGCAAAAAAGGCTTTTCTTGGATGAATTGGCATATATGTGTTTTAGCTTATTTTTCTAGCTTTGAATACTCTTTCCAATAGATAATTCTTTTTCTTAAGACTCTTTATTACTTATTGCAATTAAACCGCCTCAGCGTTTTGCCGAATTACAATCACACCACCCCCCACCCCCCCCCCCCCCCCCCCCCTTCTCCCGTATGAACCGTATGGCCCTTTCGCCTTCCCTCCTCTCCCCCTCCTAATTTAGGGTTTCCTTCTCCCCGAATTCTCTTGTTCGTCGCTCTATCGATCTGCGAAATTGCCGCCCGAGCTGCTCCCAACACATCTAGGGCTTTCGCCATTACGTTAGGGCTGTGAGAATCCCCCGGGAATGGAAATGGAGAGCTCCCGTAGATCCGCCATGGACCGTTCCCGAGAACCGGGCTTGAAGCGGCCTCGATTGGCGGCGGAGGACGCGGCGGAGAGGGATCGCGCTGCCGTCTCCACCAAACGCGACCCTCGGCTCAGGGCCGTCGGCCAGCCGCTGGATCCCAGGGTTCCCAGGCCTCCTCGGGTGGGGGACAGGGAAGGGAGCGACGATGCGCCGAGAGGAGGGTCGCATCAAGAGCTTGTGGCGCAGTACAAGACGGCGCTTGCGGAGCTAACGTTCAATTCCAAGCCTATCATCACTAATCTGACTATTATCGCGGGAGAGAGTCTTCATGCCGCTAGGGAAATTGCTGCCGTCGTCTGCGCCAACATCCTCGAGGTGATCCGATCTACTCGAACTCTATTCGATTATGAAGTCTGATCTTGTCTGTGAGGTAGATGAACACAAGTTCTTTCGATACTATCATATGGCATGTTGTGGTTCTAATCTAGGAAGAGCCCTTGCAAGAAGACTTCTGGGGCAACAGATGTAGTATTCAACAGTTAACTCGACTAGTGGTGCTTGATGATTTCCATATGTGAGATATCATCCTCTGATGTCTCAGAGAAAGGCTATTGAACACTTGTGTACATCATTCATTGTCCTTCAACACTGCCGAGTTGATTTAAATGTTTCCTTGAATCAAGTAATTTTTACCAGGTGCAGTTCTAAGTGAGCCCTCGCATGCTTATTTTTTGGTTCTGAGTTGCCAGTAAACACATTTGAATTTCATTAAAAAGTTATGTGCTTCTTAAATTTGTTGAGGATGTGGTATTGCTTGATATTGGGACACCTTAAAGATTTTGTCCAATGGAAGGGTCCTCCAAATGCCCTCTCCATGACTAAAAGTCATTGCTTCTTCTGTTAATTAATTTACTAGAATTTCTCATATAGAATAAATAACTCATGCAGCTCTATGATTACAACTGCAAAAGGAATATTTTAGGTTTAAACACTCGAGATTGATCGTTATCAATCAAATATGACACGATCCTTTCAGGCTGAATTTACATGGAATTCTACCATGACATACAGCAGATGCCAAATTATGTGAAATGTTGCTGGTGACTTGTTGAGCACATTAATATGATCATTGAAAGTCAATGATGCAACTATTTGGAATGTCATATCAAGGTTTGTCATCATCAGATTAGGATCTGATCGATAGGAATTTGCTGGGTCTATCAACATCAGGTGAAACCTGCTGGAACTATAAAATTCATATTTGGTTGTAGTTATTTAAAATTGATCAGAATCAACTAGGATCTGTCAGGCAATCTGTTGGCTAGTTCCAAGTGATATTTGACATAGGATTGATGATTGCTTTGCCTCAAAATTTGATGGTTTGGGATGAGCTTCACTTGATCTTCCCAATCTGGATGGGCTAGGCCGATTTTTTGATCCATAGTTGTGCTGGTCACTGGTCAGGTTGGACCGGCCAAGGTTCTGAATCCTTTTATGGCTTGGGCTAATTAATGGCTTAAATATTAGATCTGCCTTGTGCTGGCCAGTTTCAAATCTTTATCAAATTCAACCAAAAGGTTTTTTTTTCCTTTTGTCAGGGCACTTGCTTTGTCAAATTCATTCAAATCATGTGCTGCAGGATGTACCACATATTTATTATCAATTAGTACCCAAAAAAATTTAACAGCACTGGCTTTGAAACTTTTATATCTAGGAGCATTATATTGAATGGAAAGGTAAATTAGGAGCATCTTAGGAAGTTGATATGATTATAATTCCATCCATTGCAAAGTTGTACATGTTGTAAAGTGAGTAAATGTAATTAGTTTTCCTGTCGGTGGGACCTAGTCCATGTTGCTAAATGATTGATTTTGTCTGTCCAATGGTTGTGAGATTGGGATCGATATTTCATCAGAATACCAAAAGTCTCCCCAAAATTTCTGGAATAGCATGTTGTGCAAAACATAACTACATAAGGTGGCAAACAAAGCATGTCATTCTCTACATCTTAAATCATGTTCTTTTTGGTTCTTTCTACCTTATTTTTAGCAAGATTTCGATATATATTAATCCACATTATTCTCTTTAGAATTATTAATTTAAATCAGCAGGTTTCTTTGAAAACTTTTTACTGTTAAGAAGTCTTAATTGCTTGTGAGATGGTTCCCCAACTTTAAGTTTTTTTCTATGTTCATACTCATTGGAATTTTTTAATATCCTCTGTCCCTCGCCTCTAGTTTTGAGATAATATCGATGATGTATTGTTGTAATGCTGACCTACATACAGGTACCCAATGAACAAAAGTTGCCATCCCTGTATCTCCTAGATAGTATTGTGAAGAATATTGGAAGAGATTATATCAAATGTTTTGCTGCAAGGCTACCTGAGGTAGATTCTGCTGTTAAGGTTATGATATCTACAGATTTCATTATTTTGTTTGCTGTTAAGCATATTTTAGCATCGGTTCCTACTTTCTGTTCCTCTCTCTCCCCCTTATGTTCCTCTCATCTGGTGTGATGCTTTTAATTACTAGGTCTTCTGCAAGGCTTATAAACAGGTTGATTCTTCTATTCATTCGAGTATGAGACATCTGTTTGGGACATGGAGAGGAGTCTTCCCCCCTGCCTCACTTCAGATAATTGAAAAAGAACTTGACTTCCCACCAATCACCAATGGTTCATCGAAATCTGAATCATCAAAACTTGATTCCCAACCACAGCGTCCAGCCCACAGCATTCACGTGAATCCAAAATACCTGGAGGCAAGACAGCGGCTTCAACAATCATCTAGGGTAAGTATGTCAAGTATGATTTCAGAGATCATCTTTATTGGCTTTGTTCTTCTTTGTAGTCTTAACAGTTATTAAACTGTTCTAGTCTGTTAATGTGTTCCTAAATACTTTTGTTGACTGTAGAAGTTTCCCAAACATTTTCAACAAACAAACTAGTGTTGTGGTCAATTTAAATGCTCCAAAGTAGATGTGATTTTAATTAGGTGTAGTTACTTTTACTTTTGTTGGATAAGTGTGTTTGCATTAGGATGTCTAAAAGAGTGTAAATTATCATGAGAAATTGCTTCAACTAGTAGGATTTATAGAAAATCAAGAATGTGGAAAATGGTGAATGAATCGGTTTCACATCTTGGTCGTAAAGGATACTGTAGTAGAAATAGAATTTGGATGTTTCTTGGATATATAGGCTATTCACCTGTAGTAAATATAAAAAAGTGAATATGCATTAGAATAAGGGAAAAGGTTCCTACATGATTTCTCAGGGTAATGTTGAGTTAGCAAGATGGCCAAAGGGTGGAAAGCTGAGAACAAAGATTTATTTGTCTAAAATTGTCTTTAAATATACTTGTAGATCATCAATCTACTACATATTTACCAAGAGTTTTGAATATAAGCTCTTGTTGTAATAGTAATGTTTAAAGCTTGGGTTATACTGGTCAATACCAACTAATATTTACCAGTTGGACGGTTCACCATACATGGATCAAACAATTTCACTTGCACTGGTACAAAACCAAGCTCAACGCCTTGTTATGAACTTAGCTGATTTGCAGAGGGTCAGCCTACTTATCTTGTTTTTCACAGTTTACTGTTAGCTAAACGGATGGACAAGCACTAGAGTTTTTTTCTCTATCATATGTCAATTGATTATTTTGGTACTTATTTTCTGTTTCTATACTGTCTGAAGAATATTGTTACTTGTCATTCTTAGTACCTCAATATAACCTTGTTATGTTGATTATCTTTTTTGGTTGGTGAAGGCCAAGGACATAAGCAGTGATGATTTCAGTGGTGTGGTTAGTACAGTTGATGATGCAAAGAGGTATGACAGAATCACTACGGTAGGAAATTCAAGGCAATGGAAAAATCTGCCTGCTAAAATGCCTGTATGTTATTTCTTGCCCGTTGTTTTCATTATTAGTTCCATAAGTCAATTTTTCTTTTTTAATTAAGGTCTATATTTTCTGTTAAATTAAGTTCTATTTGCAGAATGTGCAATGTCCTCAACAGGAATTCATTAACAATGTCATCCATGATAAAAAAAGGCTTAAAGTTATTAGAGATCATGAATATTCTTCTGATCTTTCACAAGAGTTGGACCTTGGAATTGGAAGAGTTGGTGAGAGGCTTAAAGATGGAGATGGGCACAACAATGCTGGTACCAATGCTACTGAAGCACAGCTTAACAGAAGGAATGAATTTGATGTAAATCATTTTTATGATAATTATCGAGTCTCTGGATCTAGACGATCTAATACTCTGCTAAGTTCAGTAGATTTAGGTGATAGAGATAGAAGCAAGTTAGAAGCATCTAGAAGCTGGAAGAACTCTGAGGAGGAAGAGTATATGTGGGATGACATGAAAACAGGAACAGAGTATGGAGGTACCAACAACTCACTCAAAGGTGATTGGCATAATGCCGATGCTGATAGGTCTGTTAGAATGCAAAGTGGAAAGTGGATGTCTCTGAAGACAGAGCATGTGCAATGCAACTTGAACAAAGTCAATGATGCTTTCCCTCGATTAGTGAAGACTAACAAGGGTGAAAGCAAAGTGCTGCCTTATGAGGTATTTATTGTTTTAATATCTTTGATAATTTTCCTTGGTATTTGAGCCCAGTAGTACATGCTTGCATATTCTTTTTTTTTTATTTTTTGCAGAGAGAAAATTTTGCTCTCAACTTGGTTGGATACAACTAGAAGATTTTACACTATGTATATGTTTTTCTTATTGGAAGCTGATGTAGTATTTTAGATTTCTCATATCAATTCTTGGTTATGTGGCAATTTAGTTTCTGCTAGAACTTGAGTACTGTATTTTTCTGAGCTGGTACAAAGAGGCAGAAGGTCTTGAGTCTTTTGTCATAAATTAGAACTTGCAATCAATGTCTTAGCGAAGGCAGGTAAACTTGAAACTTCTTTGCATTCTTGTTAGGAATGGTATATTTACATCATCCAGTTGCTTCCATTTGTCTACTAAGTGCAGCTTCAGGGTTATCAAATAAATGCTTATATCATTGAAATTTACAGGCTAATGATATTCCTCAACAAGCAGGATTTGTTTTGAGAAGCTTCGACCATCATATGCTGTTTATGACACTGATTTGGGATTACGTACAGAGGCTTCTTCAAATTCACAATCACAACGGAAGGCTTCATCAGAACACCCATTCCTCATCTTTCTGGACCTCCCATGAGTTACCAGCATCTTTGGTTGGATTAGATAAAAATTGCTCAAGGGCTGGTCAACCAGAAGGACAATCGCTCTCTTTCAGTGCTGGGCTGGTTTATCTACAAGCATTAGTTCATCTTTGCCACTGCCTGGGCTGTGTTCTTCTGTGCCGTCTTCAACTTTGGGCCTTCATGCTAATATCCCAGGGTCAAGTGGAACTTTTGGACAGCAGTGGCAGCAAACTTTGCAGCTTCCATCACTGTCTTCAGATTTAACTCCATCTTCAACACCCATTTGCAGCTTCCATCACTGTCTTCAGATTTAACTCCATCTTCAACACCCATTCAACAACGGAAACCACATAACTCAATTGATCCTGATCGTGTTCGATCTCATTTGTTCTCTCAAACTGGTCATAAGCCTTTGCATCTAGCAGGTTCCGTGGATATTGTTTCAGGTAAAAGTCATGCTCAACCACTGGTGTTTTCTCAAGTTCAGCAGCATCCCAATCAGAGATTACTCAGCACCTTGAAGACTTATTTGATCCCACTACCTCAACATCCTATAATCAGCCAAGGGATCGTCCCCCTCTCATACAGCAATCACAATATAATCTATCTCAATGGCAGGCAGCAACACAGTCTCAGCCCTCTCGAACTGAAACCGAGACTCAACCTTCCCTTCGGAGTGAAACAGATTCTCAACCTTCCCATCAGACTGAGAAACTGTCACCTCTGCCCCCGGGTCTTGGAACTCATCAGGCTGAAAAAGATTCTTGCACAAGCCACTCAAATGATCCTGCTGTAAGACAGCCTCACACAAGTAGTTTATTGGCTGCAATTATGAAAAGTGGTGGTCTGTTACCGAATAATTCAATCAGCAACCTTCAAAAGCCAAGTGTACAGCCTCCTTTGCCGGTTGGACCTCCTCCTATCCAAGTTACATCGGCTGCTCCTTCAAACACTCCATCGGTTTTCCCTCCGCTTTCCCTTGATGATACACCTGATCTGAAGCCACCCCAATTTGGAGACACGACACCACCCCTGCCACCTGGCCCTCCTCCACCTTCCTCATCCTCGGTAGCTGTGAACTCAGACAACTCCAAGACGTCTGGAGCCAATGTGAATTCACTTTCAAGTCTTCTGAGTTCATTAGTTGCAAAAGGTTTGATATCCTCATCATCAACTGAGTTGCCAACTACATCTACAGCTAAGCTGGCTGATAAGGCCAAGGATCAGTGTATTGGCTTTCCTAGCAACAGTCTGGAGCAAGTTCCTTCATTATTAACTACCTCATCAGGTATTCCTCCAATTTCTACAGAAGATCCTGCTACATCAAACTCAGTTGCAGGTGCTGCATTATCACAATCCAGTGCTGCTGAGTTGAAGAACCTTGTAGGCTTTGAGTTCAAATCAGAAATTATGCGTCAATTTCATCCTTTGGTGCTTACAAGCCTATTCGATGATCTAAAACATCAATGCAACATATGTGGTCTGAGGTTCAGACTTCAAGAGCAGCTCCAATGTCATCTAGATTGGCATGCGCCAAAGAAGTCTGAAATGAGTAACTTTAACCAAACGTATAGAAAATGGTTCCCAGAGATGAGAAATTGGGTCAATGGTCCTGTTGGACCACAAAGTTCTTTGGCGGCAGCAATATCGCTGGAGGAAGTTGCCCCATATGAAGAGGAATCTGAACCCATGGTTCCCGCAGACGAGAGCCAATGTTTGTGTGCATTATGTGGAGAACCATTTGAAGATATTTTCTCTGAATCAAGAGATGAATGGATGTACAAGGGGACTGTATACTTGGAACTACAAAATAAGCAAGATACTACAAGTAATATGGATGGACCAGCTGACCAACTTCCTATTGTGCATGCTCATTGTATGTCGCAGTGGTCCGCTGGACATTGCTGAGAATGGTAAAGTGGCCCAACCGTATGCACCAAGTGGCCTATTTTGAACTGAAGGTGACTATGCATGGCCCTCCCTCCCATGTGCTGCTTTCACTCGGCTACAAGTCTTTTCAGGATTATTTATGAACATTGCCAAAATTGTAAGTAGATAATTGCTCCTCTTAACTTAAAATCAGATTGAGTACTGCCGCTTTAAATTTCTTGATTTCATAATTTCTTGCTATTTTGCAATTCTTTTCATGCTACTTTTTCCTGTAGTGCATATGAGAAAAGAATTGTCAAATCAAGAAAACATGATTCTGTAGTATATGATAATGTTTTGACATATTTTTGGCTCATTCTTGCCGGAGTGTTTTTGTTCTCTATTCTAAACCATATAACTAGTATGTTTCGAGTTAAAATCATACTTTATGTGGAACTTGAACCAACAGATCAAATATATTTTTAATACTTAAACATATGATGCTCAAACAGGCACACTTGCATCATAGATGATAATGGTTTCATATGCATGAGAGGAATTTGTAGAATTTCTGCTTCTGATCTGTTTATTAGTTGTTGTGCTATTGCATGCATATGCTGAATTATGAAGCTTATGTGTCCGATTGTTGCGTTAAAGACTGGAGCTTAGTAATCAACTACTTTTTACCCCACTTTACGTATTTTCTACTCTCTTTTTTTTTTCCTCTTCTGATTCATAAAATGTCACTGAAATTGACTGTTTGTGTTAGTCAAGGATTCGTTTTGTTTTTCTCGATTATTTTGACTTCAGAGCCCTCAGTGGCTAGAGAGACAAGTAATTTATGAAAATGTCTCGACTTCTTTTAATCAGTGGCTAGAACTAAAACGCAGGGGCAAGAGATAAGTGGTCTACTTATGAAAACATGTATTGAGAAAAAGGAGCTAGAATTTGACCTTGTTGTTGATATCTAGAGTTAGATTTTTGTCGATCAATCATGTATATTATTGTTTCCTCATCTCTTACAGTACCGGGAGGCGCTGTTCAAAAGAAGTTTATTCACCGGCTTTGCTCTTCATCTATAGTCACCGGAATCAGATTGGCTGGCACGCTTTTATGTGTATGCCATCTCTCACATCTGTTGATTTTTGTGCATGGAAAAAAAGAGAAATAGATGTTTGTCCTTAATTCATCCGTCTCGTCTCTTCTGTCATGCCATCCATATATACTTGCAAAAGAAATGGATAAGAAAAGTTCATTTTGCTCTTTGGCTGCTGTCTATCCAAATTAATCTTCACGCAATGTTTTATGCTCGGTCTGAATGTATATTGAAAAGCACGTTCTAAAAACAATCATGAATTGTAATCATGATTGTTTTACAGATAATAATGTGTTACATCTATTGTTTCGTTTGGGTCGATAGATCTCACCGAGATGGACCATCACATTGGAGACCGAACTGCGCTGTTAGGCGGCTTGCATGGGGAAATTTGTACTTGGGATAGGGGTGAGATAGGATAATTAGTTCCCTGAGGCGTTGGGGAATACTAGTCAGGAATTGGATTATTGACACCCCTATCTTTTGGCTATTAATTAGATCCTCAATTTAAAGCCTTGTATTTGCAAATTCGTTAGTTAGGTGATTGGTACGTGTACGAAGTTGCATGTCCTATTTGATGTGCATCAATAATGGCTTGAAGCAAATGGCGCGTCTTAATTCTAATTAAGAGTCACACATCTAACGTTCTCATGCTACATCTTTGGTCATTTATTTAGGTGAGCCACTGATCATTACTGAGTCCTCGAGGATCTATTATTGCACCCATGAGTTTTATTGGCAGGCAAGGCAAGACAACTTCGGTCGTGCAGCAAAGGTCTAGATTTTACCCAAACAGCCACAAACACTATTTGATCGCATACATTCCCTATGTCAACTATCCCAAATACTGATCGATAGACGGATATCTAAACCTAATTTAAGAAAATCAATAGACACGAGTAGGCATCTAAACTATAAGAATCCTTGTTGAAGATAGAAAAACATCATGATAAAATAGACCCAAGGACTCGGGTATTAAGTTTCTATATAGATAAACCCCAACCGTATGCTTAGGCATCCCAATCCAACACGGGTATAAAGTTTCTATCCAGACCCAACCAAGAGTTATGTGAGAACCAATATTCCTAAATAAATACCCAAGAAAAATCGGCCGGACAGAATCTATATCGCAAAGATTGACCTGCAGGGAAGTAGACAGATCAGACAGATCCGAGATAAATCAAAAACGACGAGAGGTTACAAGCAGGAACTTATCTGTCATGGCCGCCGATTCTGAGGCATCACATTTTCCAATTAGCGCACAGATTGAAAAGTGGAATCAGAACAATAAAATAAAAACAAATGTATCGTGGCTGCCATGATCCAACATTATAATATCTGCATCTTAGTCCCGTCTCCAAACAAGTTCTTCTGTTCTGCAGGTTGAAAGAGCAATACATAATTTGAACACCCATACAACTAATATCACGCAACAGTACAACTCGAGCAGAAAATATAACAGGCCGTTAACTTTCAGAAGGTCCTCGAGTAGTGCAGGTGCAGTTGCTGTACATGAATTCAGATTCACAAACTCTCAAAACCTAACACTCAGAAGGAAATCAGATCATCCCACTCATGAACTATGCAAAAAATTATAGAACACATGCTGTGAAAGTGAAACACATTACAAGAAATTGGTATCTTGGACGAGATAATCAAACCACACTGCACATGCTCATCGTGATCAAACAGGCAAATGTCATCAGAATTCTCAGATCAAGTTGGAGAAAGAAAGCACAGATCGGGCAACTATTTTCTGCGCTCGATCCACATGAAAGATGCCTTGAGTCTGAGTTGTGATTATGTTTCTGGGATAGGTCATCCATACGCAACGTGTACCAATCTTTATATGACTTTTTATAGACCAACCCATTTGACCCATCTGAAAACTTTTCCAACTTTGAAAGGAAGCTCATAGTCTCTTGTCACGGATGCTTCCCTTCTTGCCGCCTCTGGTTCAGACCAAACATACACCCCTCGTTCTTGTTTACTACCAGGAACAGTATTATCAAGAATTGCAGCAACAAGAAATGCTATCACCATGTTGAATGACAGCAATGTGTTCAAAACAAAATCTACCTGCAAGGAATACAACAATAGAAACCATCAGTGTATCAGATATCAAAAGTTCTAATAATACAAATATAATCTCGAGTGTCAAGAAATCATGTTTTGTCCAAATCAATAACTATTTTATCTACACGTGAAATGCTGCATTTCATCATAAAGCATTAGGTTCATTATAGTGCCACGTAGAATTCACCACCCAGTAACAAAGTCATTCCATGATATTGTTAAACTGAATCTGTAACCTGATGTTAGTTGTTGGATAAACTAAAAGCATAAGATTTATATATGAAAAAACTTTAGGTGGTTAATGGACTGTGACACCAAGGTATAGTATCCATAATTGCTGTAAGAATTTCAGCACTTCAACTTCCAAGAAAAACTTTAAGAACCAAAATAAAGATGACAAAAAGTGTAGATGTTTAATGGATGACATAATCTTATGATTACACTATTCGAGATGTCTTTTTACTTTTGACGATGTAGTGACTATAATCTGCCCTATACTATGATCCATCGTTCTGTCTTTTTATACTTTCTTCACCATAGTGACTTGTGACATGCCCTGTTTCCAGAACCCTTTCTTTTTTAGCACAACCCAACGGATGTTCAGCCCCTCAGCAAGCTCAAATAAATGTACTGCATCTCCTTAATTACTTCAAAGAAACAAAATACATTCAGACATGATGGCACAAATTCTTTTACAAGTGAAAATATTCAGCAGAGGCCTGAGTTTGGTGCCCCATTCATATGGCACAATTTCATAGCTCATGCAAAGTTTGCAGGATCAGGATAGACTAGGGTCAGGGATTGGGATTTCTGGGGCCATGATCAATTAAAAACTAATTTTTAATTAAAATTAAAAATAAATAAATAATAACAAAATATAGTGGAAATATCATCTATGTTGAAGAAAAAATAAATCATGCATAGCTATAGAAAACTTGGTTATACATTATTTTAAAAAAATATAAAATGACAAAAGGGAAGAGAGAATGAAGAGATGTATTTAAGATCATATCCATATAGTGCATAGGTTCAATAATGAGATGCAGTACTCCACTGCATGGATTCATACTCCCAAACCTTGCTGCCACCCGCGGTCCGTGTTTTGCTGCCGCCCATTGACTAAGGACTCCTCTTCATTCTCCCTCCTCTCTCTCTACCAACCTCAGGACAGCAAATAACAACAGTGTTGCCCACCCACATCAACGGTGCAGTAGCAGCAGCATTTTCTACTACTTGAGCTTCTCTCTCCCCATCTCTTTTGTGTTCATCACCAGCACCGGTAGAGACTAGCCACATCTCATTTGATCCAAAAGATAGGGGCAGCACCACACATCCACCAGTCCTGCTATAAGCTATTTTCTTCAAATCTCTTGATTGAGATTTGCCGAGATTGGCAAGGTTCAGCTAGTTCAGACCAATTCCCAACTGATCTCAATCAATTTCTCACAGATCCGCCAAATATTCTACGATTTTGTTAAAAACCATTGTGGAATTAAAATGAGACTGTTCCATCCCTAGATTGGGCTCACTGATCCAATGAACCCTGAGTTTACACTCATCGAGAAAAAAGGAAGCAGGGAGGAGGCTTCTTGAGAGTCTTGTCACCAATGAACACTAACTTATTCTAAAAGTAGAAAACATGCACAACAGTATATAGTATTCATAATTGGGATTATGTGGAATTTACTGGCTCTCCCCGCACCAAAACCATTCAATGCATCCTTTTAAATTAAAGATTACTGATCATAATCTGTAGCTATGAGTGCATCGTTTTAAACTAAAGATTGCTAATCATAATTTGTAGTCATGTGGTTCTTGTTCCAACGGGCTTTATCAAAGTCATGCTAACATGCAAGATGAAAGATGCAAGTCTATGTAGTATGTACCACATATGCAACACAAGTTAACTTTTAATTCTAATTGACTTATTTCTGCATGATTATATATCCAATATTTTAATTGAATCAACTTTCAATCCTAATCATTTCTTTGGGATGATGCATACAATATTTCTTTAAAGAAGTTTCATTCATTGATCAAGAGAGAACAGCCAACAGAGAACTCATAATGCATCTACTTCCCCCTTAACCTCCAATCCTCCAAATTCATTTTATGATTGAAATGTTCTACCCATAATAACACAAATCATTTAACTCAGCCAAATCAATTCAAGACACCGACTAATTAATCTATGATTCTACTGCCAGAATGTCCAAGCTCAGCCTGTACCACTTCAGCCTTGCTTGTTTCGTTTTTTGGCTGATATAACATACCACCAAAACAAAATGACAATTTACTGACCACCTAATTGATAGGGACTAGCTTAGTAAATTTAAACTCCTATGCCTGAAACTTCTTAAGAATTAGATTGTTGGTCTCCTAATTTTGTAGGGACTAGCAGCAAAGGGTGTGTGGACATTGGTCATTTAAGCAGGAGCCATAAGGTTTTGAAGTTCAAACTAATGATGTAAAAAGGACCAAACATCCATCATAGACCCAAGGGACCTAAGTCCAAAACCGATTAAAATATATTTGGGTTATATACATGGCTTTGAGGCCCTGCTATGAACTGATGGGTCAAGCCTTCTTGATCCTTACCTGACAACCAGCGAACAAGTCTGGATGGCATCGTGGACAACTCCAAAACAACCATCTTTGGCTTAAATTTAAAATAAACTTGAAAATTTCATATAGTATGTTAGATGAATGATTATGATTATATAATCATGAAATATGAAACAACCAATGACCATTCACTTGTATTATCTATATCTAAAGAAAACAGTAATATAATTTGAATTTCTCACTTGAGTTGAAAAAAAATCAATTATACATGTAGAGCTTATATCCATGGTAAAGACTAAGACATACCCCTTTATATCCGGTGTGAAAAGGCCCATGCAATGCCACAATATATGGTTGGAAGTAACTCGGTACAGATGAATTTGCATTGGGAACAAGTCCATATTGCTGGAAGTATGCAGGTACAGATAAGGAGAAAAACAAAGAGAGTCCAACTATGATACTATTTCTGGAGCTTCCTGTCTCACTGTACCGTAGGTTTGACAAGCCCAAAGCAGCAAGCATGGCCCACATAAAGCATAAGAGTCCAGCAACCATGACATCAGGGATAGAAGCAACGAAGCCACCAACTTTACCTGTTTATAGAAGAAAATTGAACACTCAAATGAAAAAATAATAATAATTGATGCAATAGAACAGAAATTTCAAAAACCAAAGTAAACAATAAGGTAGAATGTTTATTGTTTTATTATTATATTGTTATCCTTTTTGCAAAGCTTCCAGTACATTTAACTGCTTGATGAAGGAAAACAGAACTGCTGCTTACCCACAAAAGATAGAAGAATCAGAATGACAGCACCCAGCTCAACTGCTCTGCGACTGCCCATTTTAGTTACAGCAATAGTGTGAACATTTTCTGTAAGAGTTGTTGAACCAACTCCTGTGCCCCAAAGACCAGCAAGAATGCTGGAGATGCCTTCCATACCGATACCCCTGCTAAGAACTCCAGCTGTTGGAGGTCTTGAAGCCACCAACAAAGATGAAGCATGGTATGTACCAACCTTGTAAAGGAACCAAATATCAGAGAAATAGAAAAGGATGGGGAAAAAATTCTGCACTTTCGTGAAAAGAAAGCACCAAGTAAGACATTCAACAGAACAAACAAAAAAAAATCAACAAGTCTGCAATTTAATTGATGTAGAAAGCCTTAATAACCAAAATAGGCCTTGCACAAGAGTTGAATATGTGATGCCCAAATTGCAGCAAGTTATTTGAACATAATTGCCCGAAGATTCACAAAAATGATATGAATACCCATTCAAGCAATATGATCAGCTTAAAGTAAATTAAGATATCCCTCTTCTGATGCTCTTAGTTAGTAAGTAACATGTCATTCGATCAGCATCCTCCAAAGGAAAGGCTTGTCCTAACATATCCATGGGAAACTAGAGAAAACAATGGCCAAAACAAAGCAGGGTTTTTTCTTCCCTATTATACACATTTCCCCAAGTCATCATGAGCATACAATAAACTAATACCAAATATATGAAGAAAAAATATTGATCTACAAAAGGAAATGGATGAAAGAAGCAAAGGAAAATTGATATCAAAACTGGCTATGACCTTTTCCTTATACCAGATGTGACCTAACTTGTGACCATTACCATACCTACTTTGAATATATGGTAATCAGATAACTGAGAATAGGCGAGATTGTTTTATTGAGTTTTCAGTTCTAGATTGATATCTTAGTTGAATTCTTAGTCAAAGCAAATAATAAAAAGGATGCTGCTGTTTCTATGAAGTTGTATGATAATGTTGATAAATAATTTTGAGAAAAACCTTTTTTTGTCCCTAGTGCTTTCTTCTTTTCTGTATCCCATATGTTTTTTTCCCTTTGCTTGTTTTTTCCTTCTCTGAGTACTTTTCTAATTTCATTCTATCCCTTCCCAAATATATGGTCTGGTTTCTAGCTGCGATTTCAATAGGCGCTCAGACGCTTGAGCGAGGTGAGGCGAGGCGAGGCCCAAGTGCCTCGCTTCATTTCCAGCAGATGCGTTTCAAAGAAGCGTCGCTTGGGCGCTCGCCCGAGCCCAAGCATCGAGTGCTTCGGGCGAGCGCCCAGGTTAAACCAGGTACCGAACCGGCATTTTAGGTCTGGTTCGGTCTCTGGTGCTTTAGTTGGTTCAATCGAACCAACTAAAGCATCGATATCAGCTTCCCAGCATCCCTCTTACGACTTCCCCAACCCTAACCTTGCTCGCGATTCTGCCGCTGAGATTTCTTCTCCGCTACTGTTGCCTCTCTCCGTTGCCGCTACCACTGTTGCTTCTCACCGCTGCCACTATCGCTGCTCGTCACTGCCACTGTCGTTGTTGTCACAATCGCTACTCGTCGTTGCAGTCGCTGCTTGCCTCTGCTGTCGCTACTGTTGCCACTGCCGCTGCTCGCTGCTATCGCTACCGTTGCTCTAAGTCAGCAGCCTCGGTCTTCCTCTTACACTCTTCCCACTTCGATAATATACTGTTAACAATATATTAACTGTATACTAGTAACAATATTTTTATTTATTAGATTAATAATATATTATTTTGATTTTAATACTGTTAATTTTTATTTATTTGAAATTATAGTTAGGTTTCAGGATAAATGACAAGTGTACAAAGCAACTCAATTGATTCTCCAATGACATCAAAAAAAGATCTTGCATGGAAGTATAATTATCTAAAGGATCCGAAGTATAATTATATTTATTAATTATATTATATATTTTTATATTTTTATATTTTAGCATCTCGTTTTGCTCGGGCGACTCGAGCATTTTTTGACCTTGGCGCCTAACGCTTTTTAAATCATTGGTTTCTAAACAACTATTCATCAAAAAGTATTGATTGTCGCCTAGATGTTAGATTTGATAAGGTGATTCATACAGATGTTGTAATCTATTCTGAGATGAGTCTTGGACTACAGCTTATATCTGACTTTCACCAGCTTCCACTAAGGTGCTACTTGTTCCATGATATTCATGTAATAATAATAGAAAGATTAGTCTGACTCTGAAAACTATTTCACTGTTGATCACAATACCTCAGCAGCTGATTGATTGTTATCTGACAAACTTCAATATATTAATAAATATTATGTTAATCAACAATGATAGCACATTCATGTTGCATTCATCCTCATGCTGGCTTCGTAATGCATGCTTATTGAGATTATACTTGATGAATCACATTATGTTCATCAATAGCCTTCTACAGATAGTGCCTTATCCTGTGTAAACTAATAAAAATATATCAAAGGTTAAGAAATAAAATACCAACCTTTGAATGTTCTTTGTAAGTCATCATATCCGATCATTTCACTTTCCAATCAAATGTATGCAGCTTTTTGGAATTAACTGTTTCCCACAGTTCACTTCTACTCAGAACATATTGATCACATTGTTTTTTTCAATGCTCAGACAACGGTATTAAACTGGACCATCCCCATTGCCAAAAACAATGCATATCTTTACAGAATTCAAAATTTTATGCACAGACCAAGCACATCCCCTGTTGCAATAATCTAATACTAGTTATGTTTGTCTCACATATATTTCTCCATTGAGGCATATCAACAAAGGTTCAACGTTTCTGGTACCGGACCAATCTCGGCAATCTATCGAACCGGAACGAACCAATCAATACCGACATACCAACACAGAGAATGTCAGTGCATACTAGTGTTTCGACAAGGAAGAAATAGAGGTTGAAGAGGAAAGGACAGTGGAGGAATAGAAGGAAGAAGAAAGAAGAAAGAAGAAGAAAAAAGAAGAGGAGAAACAGAAGCAACGACAGCGTATTTGGGTAGCAACAGCAATGGCAAAGTGGCAGCAACAATGACGAAGAAAAAGTAGCAATGGTGAAGCAAAAGCTGCAGTGGCAAGGGTAGCGACATCGTATGCAAGAAAAGGGCTCACGAGTTGGACAGGGGTCTACCACCTTTTTGATTTTTTTATTATTTTAACAGGACCACTTGAAATGGGGTGGTCCACATATCAGCCTATGCCCAGACCAATACGTACTGACCGTACCATACCATTTCGAGCAGTACAACAATCCTTGATATCAAGAAATATTTTTATTGATGCTCAAACATGGTATTGACTTGGATCATTCCTATTACCAAAAAATTCCCCCAAACAATGCATCTTGCTTCTTTGATAGAGTATTTCCTTAAAAGATTATGCATACCTCGCATGACAGCATAGAGCAGCCCCTATTTCAATCACCCAGTTTTAGTTGTCTATGCTGATCACGTGTCACCATTCTACTAATGCATGCATGTATGATGTTTTTCCAATCTGGTCTAGCACCATAACCTCTTTCTATTAAGATCTTTCTCCAGTACCAATCTAACATTCAGTCACACCCTCTAGAAAATATTAATCGACAGAGTATCATTCAACACTAGCATAAATCACAACTCACCAAGAATCTGTTCTTAAGCCTCTGGCTCTTAAGTATCAACTATCAATAAGAGGACAATCCCAACACTATATATCCAAAGAGAAAATTTTATCCATAGGCTATAGTATGCCTTCAAAGCAATTACCATTTCAGTGATCTGATTAGATTGTTATATACTAATAGCATTTTAAAACCCAATCTAGACAACTATGGGTCAAGGTTTGATGGTTACCGGAATATGGTTGATGGTTGGACTGTAGTTCGATCAAGTGCCAACAAGTAACATCAGTAATAAAATAATAAAATACTTATAAATTTACACACTTGATAATTCTTCTGATGCAATTTTCCAAATAAGATGCCAGACTAAAATATGAAAAATGATTTGATAGATTTAATATTTTGCTTTTTTTACTGTTGAAAACTATATGAATGAATATGAAATCAGGAATAGCATTATTGATCAAATTGTTCAACCCATGAAAACTGAAGAAACAAGTGGTTCATCAAATAACTGGATTGTTCAAGACATCCAAGCAAAAGCTTATCAGGTTTGAGGTCACCTGAACTGCACAGCCTGTTGTTTCAGAAGTTCACAATGATTTATGTTTATCCATTTCTCCTTTCTAGTTGTCTTATCATGGAAGTTCTCCCTCTCCAATACAAAGGTCCCTCAAATCTAACCAATACCTTGTTTCATCCTTTTGTGGTTTTTCTGCAGCTAAAATGCAATCTCTTTGTAATTTCTCTCCACAGTTTAATTCCAGGAGCCCACACAATGAACAATATTGACCAGCATCACTCACAGTTGGGAACAATCAAACTGAATATTCATCCTAAAATTTAATATCCTCAAATAAAAATTCTGATTATAGGGTAGTAAAATTTGGGGAAAAAAAGTCTAATCAAAACAGAAGGTATAAGCACAAATGCTACTATGGACAAAGTTAATTAATACTTCAAAAAATGTATGATAAAATAGAGTTGGTAACCTTTTGCTCTAACTTCCAAATATATATATATATATATATATAGAGATGAATTTTCATTCTAAACTTTGATAAAAAATATTGATTATACATAAGAAATAAGCTAAGTTGCCAATAAGGACAATGCAAATCAATATCATCATTGGAAACATATACAACAAATATTTCAAGAATGACAAAAGCTGAATATTGTTGTAAAGAAAACAAGAAACTCACCGAATCAACTGTTGCAATAATGGATACTACACACATAACAATGGCCATTTTCCAACTGAAAACAGGTGTGCCCCATTGCAATGGATAAGGAAGTCTAAACCATGGTGAAGATTTTATGGCATGAGAAGTATCTGTACGGCAGTGTTTCATCCTTGGCACATGGTTTCTGCAGTATGCTGATAGAGTATTGGAGGCAGGTACATTAATATCACAACCTTTATAGTTATACACTCCAGATTCTGTAAGAAGAAATGCGATAGCCCATGTAACTCCCAGACCCAAAGGGACCTGTAAATGGCACAGCAAGATTCTCACAGGGTGATATGTTGCCAAAATCACTTAGATTCATTTTATGACATGAAAAATAACAACTTTTGTCCATGATTGTTAGTCAAGCTTACCGCATAGATCAAAAATATTCGATGACCAAATATGCGAATCTTCCGAAGATACTGCAGAAGGAACAGCAAAGGCAACTTAGATGAAACAAACACAGAAATAAATCCAAAAAGCTAAGAAACAGAAAGATACTGCAAATTGTAAATGTCATATAGCATAAAACAGCCAAGATGTATCAGATGTAATCATTGCCGAAACTCACAAGTGAGAAAATGATAACCAGCAATATCTGCATCATACCAATCTCCAAACAATTTCCTACTTGAGTGAAGCCGTAACTAAAAAAAGAAAGTCCAACAGCTGCAATTGTCGGAGATACAACAACTGGATTAATCAACCTGCGACAAACAATTGAGTCTGAGTGTTGCAATGTGCAAGCACATTATGAAAGCCAGACTTCCAGGAAGAGCACACTGGAATCCAGCACTTCAATATCAATATCATTGAAGTAATATATAAGTTAAAAGTGCAGTATTTAATCATATGGGCAAGCATAGGCAGTCATGCTCTTACTCCATGCCATGTTCAACTGCAGATATGGTTAACTGCTTAATGCTAAAGTTATATTTGGTCAACAGCAAAGTGATGGAGAACCATCTACAGTTATAAAGGATTTCAGAATAGTTTATTTTAGACAAAGAAAGCAACAAAAAATCATCAATTAGTTGGCCTAGAAACTTTAAGAGTTGTGTGAAAAACAAAAAAAATCTTTTGGTAATTCTAGGTGTTAATCTTGGGATTCTACTTTTGTATTAAGTGCACTCTTTTACTTCTCAACTGTTATAGGTATTTTTAAAACTATAGGTATCCTAGAAGTCATATTGTAAGCTTCTAGAAGGCATATAAGTTTCCTAGGGTGTTACTCTTGAGAATCACTGTTTTCATTGATTGTACTAAGGCTCCTAGACTCCTGTAAATAGTGGAGCTTTATCAATCGATGAAACACGTTAGATTTGAATGAAAAACACTTGCATCTTCTCTCTGCTAGTCTCTTACTCTCCCCTCTAATCTCACTCCTTTTTTGCTCTCTCTCTCTCTCTCTCTCTCTCTCTCTCTCTCTCTCTCTCTCTCTCTCTCTCTCTCTCTCTCTATTTCTCTTTTTGTTCTACACCACAAAGTCTTACCGGCTTTCAATTTGTTATTAGGTTTATTATATGCTTAATAATTTGCTTCACGTACAAATCAGCTACTCATCTCTAAACAAAGTTGCTACTTTGAATATTTATGTCTAAGCATCAAACTAACTTAATTTGTTCAACTTTGAGTTAATACAGGTTCACTGTTTTAGCTTCCCATCACTTGGAAAATCTTTTACAACTTAAACAACACAAGCCAAGGCAAAATTGTTCACATTCAAGCCAAGCATTATATTCAAACTATATGTTACTCAAACAGCACAGGTTCATATTCAAAAAATTTAAAAAAAGTGAACCTGTAAAGCTACAAGTCAAAATACTATTACAAGAAAGAAGCTAAAACAGCACTACAACAGTAAAATTTTAACTATATGTTACATCAACGAACATCTATTAATATAAATGTTAAACAATCAAGCAAACGTATCGATATCATGGGAGGCTGACACGAAGATGTATTCTCACGACGTGGTACATGCATATTTTAAAGTAAGCCAGAATGAACACACCTTAAAAGCAATGATGTTGCTCCAGTATACCCCATTATTGCTTGAAATGCAGAAGAGATAATTATAGCTCCCTGTAGCTCCTTCATTATGTGCTTAAAATTCTGCAAAAGATAAAAGATTCTTCAAGTTCTGTAAAGCTACAAGTCAAAATACTATTACAAGAAAGAAGCTAAAACAGCACTACAACAGTAAAATTTTAACTATATGTTACATCAACGAACATCTATTAATATAAATGTTAAACCAATCAAGCAAACGTATCGATATCATGGGAGGCTGACACGAAGATGTATTCTCACGACGTGGTACATGCATATTTTAAAGTAAGCCAGAATGAACACACCTTAAAAGCAATGATGTTGCTCCAGTATACCCCATTATTGCTTGAAATGCAGAAGAGATAATTATAGCTCCCTGTAGCTCCTTCATTATGTGCTTAAAATTCTGCAAAAGATAAAAAGATTCTTCAAGTTCAAAATAAATCTGAACCTAGTTAGATATAAATAACTGGTAAAGCAGTGAAATTTGTAATAATATCTAAGTCATAAGTGATAAGGGACACAATGAACCATCCAAGGATTGACACATGGGCACCTCCACCTTAGTAAAACAGGCCCCCACTTCCGCAGGTCAATTGTGACATGTGACCGTATAAGGGGATGACAGTTGTGATGGATTAACCTGCTGTTACACCACGTCAGCCGACGTCACACCACTTGGCAGGTTGTTAAGCCACATCAGCGGGCAATACATCACATTGGTGGGTTGTTAAGCAATGCCAGTAGGCGTTAGGCTACCTTAGCAGGTTGTTAAGCCATGTCAGCAGGCGTTACGCCACTTGGCGGGTTGTTAAGCCATGCCAGCCCGCCAAGTGGGCGTTATGCCACATCAACTGCCATCTCGGTGGGCAATTGCACCATGCCCGTAACTGTTTTAAACCACTCAAACCACCTATGAACATAAGGACACAAGTATAAATACCCCCTCTTCCATTCTCTAGGGAGAGAGCACTTTTATTTTTCTCGATGCTTCGGACACTATTGATTGAAGCATTGGAGGGACCGAGTCAGGTGACCCCGACCTCTGTCTTTTGCAGGATCTTGAGTGGTGCAGTAACCAGATTCGCAGCAGTTTTTTTTCAACCATCCTCAACGTCTCAAGACGGCAACATTGCCATCGTCAGGTCCGAACCGGGTTGGGTCGTTCCTCCCTCATCATAAGAAGGCCAACCTCGAAGTTAACGATAAGCACCAAAACAATAAATCAAATTGGAAATATACAATGGCCTGGACTCAGTTCTCTCGACTGGAAGAATTACCTATATGCTTCATTGATTCAAATATGGAAAAGTTAAATTTGATTGAAATTGTGTGCATTCAGCTAACATAGTCATGAGATCATTGTCTATGGCTCTATCACCTAACATGCTTGCAATCGGTCAAGCACACAGTAAGAAATCATGGTACATAATTCAATGGTTTTTACCAAGTTCCTATACTCTGGCATGTGCTTGCGCATTCACCGTTTTCAAATTTGATTGAATTTAGATATGATAATAAGGAATAAAATCTTAAGCGTTAAATACAGATAAAAAAACTCACATTCTCATTAAGACCCTGAAAATCTGGAGAATTTATTATTGCCAGTGCTGGAGCCAGATACACAAAAGACGGGCCCTGTATGAGTGGCAACCTAGTTCCAAAGAGTGTGTGCAACAATGTTGTCACTCCTGAAACAAACAAGACAGTCGACACCAACGCAGAAGTATCTTCCTGCAAATATATGAAATAATCTGTAACAACCCGACTCTTATAATGAATTAAAAGAGAAAAAAAGTGTCATAAGGGGGAGAAGATGTATCACATAATTGCCGCCCATAGCTGGAACTAAAACCAGTGGGATCAGAATCAAAGAACCGATTATTGATAAATAGTGCTGGAATCCATAAAAGACTATCGGCACTGAAGATAACAAAAGCAAAGTTAGGATTATGAAGCCAATAAAAAGATCAATCTTGAGAAGAGTAGATGAATGATGAATCCTCACCAAGACCCGGACTATCCCTCAGCTCATACTTAATATGAACCTGCCTTGACGGGAAGCCTTCCTCGTCCTCTTCTAGCTGAGGCAGCGTGGCCGTCTCCTCCTCCCTCCGATGCCTTGACGGCTCATCAAACCGGACCACCTGTCCATTGGGTCCAGAACCTGCACTCTTGTTTCCACCCTCCGAATCCCTGCTCTTCCTCGCCGTCTGATCGGCTGGCAACGGGACTGCTCCACCACCTCCTCCTCCCGCCCTGTTCTCCGGCTCCCCATTGACAGCAACGGCAGCGGCAGCGGCAGCGGCGCCAGGAGGAGGCGGAAGAGGAGTAGCAACATTGTCCCTAGACCCTGCCTCCAGATCGAGGTTGGATCCCGGCTCCTTGGGCCTGGGGAGGGCAATCTGGCCGGAATTACTGGCGTTGGACTCGCCGGAGACCCTTCCCTTAAAACCGGTCCTCTTTGCCCAGGAGAGCGGCGCAGGGGCCGGTGTAGGGTCCGGAGCAGGCGGCCAGGGACCCGGCCGGGGCCGTCGCGGCGGCTGTCCGTTGTTCGCCATCTGCTACCGCGCCCCGATCTCTCTCGTCTCTCCCTCTCTCTCCTAGGGTTTCGCACGTCGCATCCTCATCATCCTCCTCGATCTCCGAGAAAAATGGGTTAGGGTTTGAACAGAGAGTTTGCTTCTTTTGAGCTGCGAGAGGGAGAAGAGGGGTTTGTGCGTTGAGTGGAGTGGGGCGGAGTGGAGTGGAGTGGAGTGAGGGAAACGCCAAAAGAAAGCAACGACTCGAGATGGGAATGCGTCGCTGGGAAACCAAACGGGTTTGGGGCTTTCAAATCGTGTGGGAACGACGTACGACGCGACAGCAAGAGAGGGAGAGAGAGAGAGAGACAGATTCATCGGGCCGTTTAATGTATCAGCCCATTCTTTCCTACGCGATTTTCCATTACCCATTTGAAGGAAACAATGGGGCCCACCTTTGCTCCAATTACAAGGAAGGGACCGAAGCGAGTACGTGTTAACCATGTAGAAATAATATTTATTTAGATATATATATATTTGACAATCGCATAAGAAGAACGGGATTAAAGAGAAAAGAAGAATGATTGGGGACTGCTAATACTTGTATGTGTGTTCAATTGATGTGGGTGGCAAATGCTGGTAAGCTACGAGCCTTTTTTGGCCGGGGCATGGATTTCCAATTTAGGAGAGATAAGTTTGGAATAAACTATTTCTTTTAATGATCGTTCAAGGGCACTTTACCCCCTTTTTTTTTTTTTACTGTTCGATTTTTACTAACACACTTAATTGATTTTACCTGAGAAAATATTTTTCTTTCTCCACCATCTAGAAGTGTTAATTATTCTAGTAAGTTTGGATACATGTAGAGACCAGCTATGAGGTAGGGACAAGTGTTGCATTGGCCACCGCATCTCTATACTCATTCCTATCCAATGTTTATTATACCGTGGTATATCGTTTGACATGTGTGATATATATTGATTCGATAGGGGATCGATATATGGATCATCCTACACCACCAGACAATAAATACTATATGACCCCATATTAAGCAATTCAGGATCTATACCAATCGTTAATGATCATAATTTGATCATTACTAATTTGTATTAATCAATAATGACCAGATTTTAGAACGTTGTCGATCATGAACTATACGAAAGGATTTTTAAACTCTTTTCTCTCTCTTCTTTTAATACATTTTACTCTCTCAATTTCAATTCTCTCAAACTCTTTCTCACTCACATTTCTCTTTTATTCTCATTTACTCCATTATACTCAATAAAACTATGATTTATATATTTAATCAATTTTTAGACACTCGAATCAAGAGGAATATATTTTCTTTCTAATTTTTTATTGATTTATGAGATGGTTAAGCCTATTTTATGTGGTTAATGACTTAATATCTGATATATTATTTGACATATTTTTATAATAGAATATTATTAATTAGGGAGTAATTAGATTAAATTTACACATTTAATACTTCTTGGGTATTTGACATATTTATAGTGGTAAAATAGAGTTAATTAGTATTTAATTAAAATTTTATTATTATTAGCATATTTAATGATAATTTTAATGATATTAAGTTAATTCTACTTAGTTAAGTTGATTAACATGTTTATAGTGACAAAATAAGGTTCATTAAGTATAATCACATATTTTTTTTAATTAAGGCTAATCATAACTTGCTTATTTGATTCAATTTTGCTAAGAACAAGATGACGTTAAGAATCATGTCTGAAAGATAAATGGGAACCATTATCATTGGTAATATATTTATTATAATTATATCAGTAACAGTGGATGAATCACCCAAGTAAAGATACATTTAGCTTGTTGGTTTTTCGATATTACAAAATAAAAAAAGATTTTGACAGAGGTTCATAAATCATTTCAAGATAAGTTACAATAGACAATGGAAGATACAATGAAAAAGAAGACAACAACTAAGAAAAAATACAACAAGCTAAACAAGAATTAGTCTATGATAAATATATGGGTTGCATCAATGATATTGACCCAAATTTTAAAGTTAGTATTTATGCATCATTAGAGTATCAATACATATACGATGAAGCAATAAGACATCAATGATCTAACTCATAATGGAAGCATAATAATAGTAGGTTTACACTATAAGGAAATCTAATGTCAGCTAGCATGAGACATTCACTTGTCCCTCTTTAATTAAGTCAAATTGGTAATATAAGGCGAGGCAAAATCTATAATTTTATAGGAGGACATGACAAGAGGTTAGTACAAGATATTATTAATATTAATCCACAAGCCTATCATCTATAAACAACGAAGCAAGTATAGATTAATGATGTATATACAAAAGAAAAGAAGCGAAATATTAAGAAGGTAATTATAAAATGATTCAACTTTTACAAGATTTCAACAGATATAGCCCAAGGTCTATATTATCAAAATATAATATCCTCTATTTAAAAGTCTGGCATGATAATTCAACTTCCAACACTGAAGGATATCCATAATATGTATTTAAATGATAAGGTGATAGAACTTAATGATTGAATCAAATTCTTTAAAAGATAGCAGGATGAATATGGGGTGATATTGATATGTGACAATTAGATATGATTAACAAGAATGAGCATCATTAATTTTCATATGTATTACAATAGATAGATGATTTTCATAAATCAATACTTTCGATAAGATTCAAGATGCAAACTATATTGAAAACCTAATGAAGACCGTAGTAGAGAAGATCAGACCATAGTATATTGTTCAGATAATCATCGATATAGAGCCAATTTCAATATGACTGATTTACAATTAATGAAAAATATATATTATTTTAGACTTTATGTGCAATTCATTATATGGATCTAATGTTGAAGGATATTGACAAGATATCATTAGTCAACAAGTATATAGCTCAAGCACAGTCGATCATAAAGTCTATACATGATCATTATTGGGTCCATAGAAAACGTATATAAATGGTGATATATTCAAATCTAGAGTCACTCGGTTCATTACAAATTTAATTGTCTTAAGGTCAATATTATAAAAGAGATAGGGACTCAAAGACAATGATCACTTCACAATGACCACCTCAAAAAGAGATAAAAAAGATTATTTTTTCTTTTAGATTTTAGAATACTATGAATGAAATTATAATAGAAGTTGAACTACTTTACGTTGTCCTTTGCAAGATCGATCTAGAAAAACATCATCAAATGTTTTATCTTAGATATATTTTGATTATAACAAGAGAAGAGACTAGAAAAGCATTCACAAATGATTTGAAGTCTAAACAATATTTATATATCATCGATCATATGACTGAAGTTCATATAGACCAAGATATTAAGTAATTTAATTCATAATTTTTTTAATATTTAAAAAATTCTTACTAATGAAATTATTTATCTTATAGCATATTGTATTATCTAAATCTGATAATTTAATTTTGATATAATCTTATAATACGACCATATTAATTATCGATATTAAGAAATGTTATATATCGACTCTTGCCATTAATAATATAATCAATATTATTATAAACGATTAATTATTTAAAAAATAATTGATTTATTCTTTGATGTTATAACTGTAACATGTCATTGCAATATGAATCATAATGAGAAAAAGTTATACTCATATTCATTATAAACTAATTTTGATATTAATTATTTGTTATATTAATAAAGTCTTATCTTTATATTTTTATAATCAAGTAGTGGCTATAATTTGAAAGGGACACACTAAATTTGAAAAGTTTATCATTAGTGTACTTTTATAAATAATGACATCTGCTGGTTACGAATTTAATTGATCAATATTCGTATTAATTTACATAAAGATCCATATCA
This sequence comes from Musa balbisiana, assembly GCA_004837865.1. Lineage (NCBI taxonomy): Eukaryota > Viridiplantae > Streptophyta > Magnoliopsida > Zingiberales > Musaceae > Musa > Musa balbisiana. The sequence continues at coordinate 16,916,168 of CM017189.1, forward strand.
AACTATCATATAGATGGTTGGAGAAATTGATACATGTCTATTACAATAAGTGACTAAAGTTAATATGTGTCGAGCTAAACAATGAGCTAGAGAAAAGAGAGATTGACCTTATTGACCTCCAATACTATAATAAAGATTTAGAATCAATGTTAGAGTTGGTTAAAGAAATGAACCAAGAAGATCATCTACTTGATAAGGTAGGAGATCCTTCGCGTCTTTCACGTTTTATCACTGAGGTAATAGAAAAAGAAAAAGCATATCCCTAACATGAAGAATATCCCCCTCGGTCAAAACGTAGCTTGAGAAAACAAACAACAATATGCCAGATTACTCGAGTAATTAGAAAGATTCAACCATCATAGTTGTCCACATAATGTACAAAGGCAAAGACAAAGAGAAAGATGGTAGCATCAGTGATACTATTGGAAAGAATCGAGTCAAAACGATGAAACACATTTTTAATTGTATTTAACAATCCTCTAAGTCTAGAGAAATAGTAGTGATGTGGATAACAATACCTCGATCAATGATGTGA
>CM017189.1:17559202-17726702 GCA_004837865.1 Musa balbisiana
AATACCTATAAATATCATACACATATATATATATATATAATATAATACTATAAATATCGGGTGGGGTTGGATATGAGCAGAGGATGGGGAGTGCTATACTTCCTCTAGCCTCCCCCTTATTCCCGTCTGCTTGCGTCATTCTTCCTCCACAATCATCACCACCTTTCCCTCCTCCTCCTCTTCCACCTCCCTTTCGTCTTCTCATCCTTCACCTTCACTTGTGCCTCTTTCCCCTTCTCTTTCTCCTCCATCTCCTTTTCCTCTTCCTCCGAGCTACACGCATTTTTTAATTAAATTATACTCAATTATAACATATTTAAAAAATTTTAAATTTTAATATTTTGTCATCCTACAAGCCTCAGTAAAATAGAAAATGTGATACTTATCATCTTAAAACTAAGTCCTAATACTTCTATGAAAGTTTTGATAAGTTTCTTGAAAGTTTACACCGTTACACTCGTTTTTTAAACTAAATTACACTAGATGACAATATGTTTCCAAAAAAATATTAATTTGATATCTTTTCATCCTAAAATCCTCAAAAATGAGATAAAGTGGTACTAAAAAATGTTCTTGTGAAATTTAGATATATTTCGAAGAAGTTGATCAAGTTACTCGTTTTTTAACTATATTACATTCAATTATAGAATATTTTTTAAAATTCTCTAGTTTTGATATTAATCATCTTAAAATATTTAAGAAAATAAAAATTATTACTAATAATCTATTTAGAAAAGTTTGGATAAGTTTTATGGAAGTTGATCAAGTTGAACTCATTTTTAGACTAAGTTACTCTAGATCATAATATATTTCCAAAAATATCCTATTTTGGTATTTTATCATACTAAATTCTCAAAAAATAGATAAAGTAGTACTAATTATTTTAAAATAATATCTTATTTGTTTTGTGGAAGTTTGGATATGTTTCTTGGAAGTTGATCGAGTTACACTCCATCACATTGTTTGTAAAAATTATCCAATTTTGATATTTTATCATCCTAAAATAATTTAATAAAATAAAATAAGTGATACTCATTGTTTTATAATTAAGTCCTAATACTTCTACAATAATTCATATGGAAGTTTATCGAGTTACACTGATATTTAAACTAAGTTACACTCTATTACAACATATTTCCAAAACTTTCCTAATTTCAATTTTTTATCTTAAAATTTTCAAAAAATAAATAAAGTAATATAAGTCAGCTTAAAATCATGTCTTAGTAGTTCTCCAGAGAGTTGGATATGTTTTATAGAAGTTGATTGAGTTGCACTTATTTTTGAATTAAGTTATATTTATCACTATATGTTCCAAAAAATTCCCTAATTTCATAACTTGTCACCCTAAAATATTTTAAAAATTGAAACTTGGTAATAATCATTTTACAATCATTTTCTAATTTTTATGTGATTGTTTGGATACATTTCTTGGAAGTTGATTGAGTTATACTTGTTTTTGAACTTAGTTACACTCGATCACATCTTGCTAAAAATTCTTTAATTTTGATATTTTGCCATTCAAAAAATCTTAAAAGTATAAAAAAAGTCATACTAATTATCTTACAATTATGTTTTAGTACTTACATAGAACTTTGGGTATATTTCGTGGAAGTTGACCAAGTCACATTTCATTAGATTATTTATTCAAAAATTTCCTAATTTTGATAATTATTCATCTTAAAATATTCAAAAAATAAATGAATTCTAATAATCACATCTTATGTTATCTTAATGTTCCTATATAAAATTGGACATATATTTCTCTCAACAACAAATGGGATAACTATTTAGCTATCATGTTTAATAATCTATTAATACCCGATAGGAATCATCCTCCAATATGCTAAATATCCATCAACAGCAAATGGGATAACTATTTAGCTATCATGTTTAACAGTTTGTTAATACCCAAAAGTGATCATAAAAATTCTTTTATCATATCTCATATCTCATATTAATCTTAGGACTACTGCTATCATGCATATCCATCAATCGAGCATTCTCATGATAACAAATCATACTAAAATATTCGTATAAGGAATTTTGTCTAGTAGATACTACTCGTTACATGATGAGTGTGAACCTTTTATCATATGAGACACAACTAGTGAAAATTTGGCATCCATTACAGGTGTGAACCTTTTATCATATGAGACACAACTAGTGAAAATTTGACATCCACATTAATCTCAGTAGATCACTCATTTATCAAACAATCATAATCTGACTCTAAATCAATATCAATAACTTAAAACTCATTAATGATTTATCAGTATCATTAGCATCAAGAATCATCTAATTAATTGTTAATAGACTTAGAACCCTAGTTGAATCGGTCCAATTGATTCAAACTGGACTCAATTTCACTATAACCTAATTGAACCAATCTATAATACTCATAAGACTAGTTTGGAATCACTCCAACTAGTCTAACTTAGGACTTAATTAGATCCAATTTGGATCATAAAGTTTGAACTGGTCAAGATTAATTCAGAATCACCGTAAATCAATCTAAATTGATCAAACTAGTTTGATTAAAATTTAATTTGCTAATCAATTGGGCCTAAACTCATAAATTGGGTCAAAATAAAGCCAGGTTAAAATACACCAGAAGAAATTTTGGGTTGCTCAAACAAGACCCATTGATGTTGTGGGCCAGCTCAATCCCAAATTTGCACTAAAATAGAGGTTGAAAAAGGGTCTTGTAGGCTTGGATTCAGGCTCAGCCTATGTGCAAACACTGGGTCAGACTCTGATCTAGTCCACTAAGACTCTCACGTGAATAAGGAATTAAACTAATTGTCTTCTTGGAACTGTACTACAGTCGATTACTTGATCATGAAACTGCTCTAAAAAACATAGGCAATGAAACTTAGCAAAACTGCTCTCGAAATTTAGCAAAATTCTCTCAAAACATGTAATAAAATTATTAATATATAATATAATAAAATCATCAATAATTTATGTACAAACATCAATCAATTATAATCAATACTAAAAACATGAACATAAATCTAAAAAAAAAAGTCTCAATAGCACAATGAAAAATAAGTATCAATATCAAATCTCATATAAGATATCATAACACATCGCATAACACATATCTTATAACACATATTGAGACACTTGAGAGAGCACACTCTCAATAATAAATGGAGATATTTTATCTCGATGAATTTTTTTCAATAACAAATGAAGTGAATTCATAATATACTTAGAACAGTAGATAGAATGATGTCATTTATTTATCAAAATGAGGACACATTCCTCTTAATAATAAATGAATGAATCATTTAACTATCATATCTGACAGTCAGTCAATCGAAATCACCCTATAATATATTAGTATTTTCTGTGATCGATATGGATCATCTACGCCCTTTTATAATATCAATATTAAGACTAGTGCTACCACGGACACCCATCAATCAAGCATTCTTATGATAGCAAATCATAATAAAAGGCTCATATAGAGAATTCGATCGAGTGAGTGCTATTCATTACATAATGGGCATAATGGGCATGAAGCTCTTGTAATATGAGGTACAACCAATAGAGTCACAACGACACTAATCTCAATAAATCACACATTTATTAAGCATTCAAAATCAAACTCGTAAATCAACTTTGATAACTTAAAACTCATAAATGATTTATCAATATCATTTGTCACGTCCCTCAAAATATCGATAATATTAAAATTTCCTCATAAACAATCCAGGATCCAAATTAATATTTGAGAATACTAAGAAACATTCAATCAAATTCATATCCATAAAAATGTGTAGTTTATAATCATATATCACATCACTCGATAATTCACATATGGCAACCCAAGACAACTTAACAAATATTAACAATACTTATAAATCCATAAGCTAAATAGTTTATACAATCAGAACTCCAACCATTTACTACAAGTTCATATCATCGTATCCTAAACTTAACATTCCAAAATTCCAAATAAGAGATATCTTTTAACACTTTTACATGACATATTTATTCAGGTTCATCGACAACATTTCATTATATACAAAATATGATTATACAATAATAACCATAATATATCAACCAATAAGTATTGCTCACAATTCTGAATAGCTCTCCATTGTCTCAGCCCAATATAAACATCTCTGAGAGTGACAAGCTGACCTGAAAGATTTATATAACAACGGAAGAATGAGCTAAAAACAACTCAACAAATAACAAAGCATATCCAGAATGAAAAGGACGATTTTAAACGAATAAGGTATCATAATGCAAGGCAGAATACAAGAATTCTCAAGGTACCATCTCATTAGATACAAAATCATAAATGTCATTTCATTCAAAACATATTTGGTTCATAACAAATGGAATAGAGTAATTGGAGTATATCAATAGTATATGAAATGTTCCGAAACATATCAACGACATATGGAACATTTCGGAGCATAACAATAGCAAACGAAACATTTCGGAGCATATCAATGGTGTATAAAATGTTTCGGAGCATATCAATAATAAATGAAACATTTCAGAACATATTAATGGTATATAAAATATTTTAAAGCATATCAACGGCATATGAACCATTTCGGAGCATATCAAAGAATAAATATGAAACAGAAGCTCAAACGTCATATTTGACGTTGCATTCATATCATTCTTATCCAAAACATATATAGAAACAAATAACCAAAGCTCTGGATATCATATCAAACATACAGAATATGCAATGGGACCATAGACAGAATGTGATTCATCCATTTCTGAATGACCACCAGATAGAAGTCTCCCACGTCTAGGAGCTCCATCCACCCATGTCTAGGTGAAGCCAGAGGGGGCCAGTAGAGCATCACGGGCTCTAAGCATAATCCCTTTACCATTTCTAGCAAAGGTCCAGAATATCCCACAAACACCATAATACAAAAGGACAATGTAAACAATAAAATTAGCACATGCAGAACAATGAAATGTACATGTGCCTTTATGATTCAATATGATACAAACATAATCTTTTAGAAATGAATTCAGATTTGAAAGGAAATGAAAATAAGAGCATACAAGGATTCCAAGCAATCACATATAGCTCAATTGAATTAAGAATGTTAGATGAATTTAATGTCCAAAGAAATGAAACTGGAATAGGTACATATCGAAAGTAAATACGGAATAATGGGATATATATGTGCCTATACGAGTCAATACGATCCAAACATAATCTTTCACAAGAGCATTCAAATTTGAAAGAAAATAAAGGCAAGAGTATATAAGGATTTTGGCACATATGGGAAACACATGTGAAACAACGGAACAAACATATGCTCATACAAAACAACGTGATACAACATAAACTTTATACAATAGGTCTCAAGAATGCAAATAATTTAAGGATAAGAGTATACAAGAATTCAAAGTAGTAATATAAGCTCAATTGAAGAAAGAATGCTAGATGAAATCAATTTCCAAACGGAATGAAACAAGAACAAGTGAAATCGACCAAAGTTCGATTTCTGACAGAATTTGAGATGCACATTGAACAAATGATTCAAACTATTAATTGTACTCCAATTTACTTAAGAAATATATCACTAGAAGGACATTTCAATCTAGTTTCAGATAAAATAAGTTTCATATAAATTGAAGTTTCTAATCGAGAGTTACAAATAATTTGATAACCAAATGTCAAAGAACAAATATCTATTTTGCAGAATTCATAGGATCGGATTCAATAGATAACTAGATAGGTGTTTGGACTCTAAATATTTTGATCCATATATCAAAAAAAAAGATCTATGAGTCTAGTTTCCAATAAAATAAGCTTTGAATAAATCAGAGTTTCCAACATGGACTTATAGGTAGTTTAGTGTCAAAAGATCAGAAATTATGATCCCTATTTTACAAAATCTGTAGGCTCATTTGAAATAGAAGTTTGGGTAGGAAAACTTACTCCGAATTCTTAAAATAAGTTATTAAAAAAATATTTATTAGTCTATATTCAGATCAAATAAGTTTTATCCAAATCAGATGTCAGTACATTAAGTTATAACCATAACAAGGTAGAAAGGTCAGAATCTCAAAAGTTTCACAAATTCAAATCGTTACATCTAAATATGAGACATATCAAATACAAGGCTAGAACAATTTAAATTCCTCATATTCAAAGCAAATGCAGAGATAAAATTGCAGTAAGGAAGGATCAAAACACTTGCAATACGAAGAATTTAAAAGTTTACAATAGAAATGATCAAAACACTTGCAATAGGAAGGATTGGAACACTTGCCTTTCGAAGATTTTGATCCGAAGATCCGAAGAAGATGTAAGCCTGAATCCTTTTTCTACTTTTTCTCCGTCTCCTCTCTCTAATTCATTTTCTGCACCAATCTTCTTTCTTCCTCCACAACTGGGGCTCGTGCAAAACATAGGGGCACAATCACCTACTCTCCCTTACTCTTATTCCTTCTTTTTCTTTCCCAAATGCAGCTGCCCCAGCCACCGTCGCTGCCACTGCCATAGTTGCAGCCCCTTCCACTGTATTGCCTTCTTCCTCCTCTTCTTTTGCAGACATAGCTGTTGCAAACGTAGACGTCGCCACTATAGCCGCAATCACGACCACAACCCCTTTTTTCCCCTTTCCTTTCTTTCTCTTTCCCAAAAGCAGCTGCTGCAGCCACCACTGCTACCACTACCACAATCACAACCACAGCCGTAGCCACGGTCGTAGTCTCTATCACAACTACAGCTCCTTTTTTTTTTCCCTTCCTTTCTTTCTATTTCCTAAACGCTGCTACTGCAGCCACCGCCACCGCCACAACTACCGCAGCCGCCTTCCCCTCTTCTTCTTCTTCCCTCTCTTCTCTCCCTCTTCTTCTTCCTTTCCTTCTCTTCTTTCCCAACTGCAATTACCGCAGTCGCAGCCACAACTATGGTCGTAGCCTCTTCTTCCTCTCCTTCTCTTCCAGTTGCAGCTGTCACCACCACAGCTGCAGCCCTTCTTTCCCTTCTCCTCTTCCTCTCCTTCCCTTCTTCCTTCCTCTTCTTCTTTCCCTGCCATAGCCGTAGCCACAGCTCCCCTTCCTCTGTTCTTCCTCTCCTTCTTCTCTTCTAGCTGCAGCTGCCACCGCCGCAGCCCCAGCCCCTTCTTCTTTCCCTTTTCTTCTTCTCCTCTTCTTCCCTTTTTCTCCCCGAAGCACAGCACCTCCTCTCCTTTGTTTCCTCCTACGGGAAACAGAGGTTCCGCAGCCACCTCCCCCCTCCTCTTCTTCTTCTCTTCTTCTCCTCTTCTTCCCTTCTCCTCCCCGACGCCACACACATCCTCTCCTTTGTTTCCTCCTGCGGAAAACAAAGGTGTTGCAGCCCTAGCTGCTGCCACCTCTCTCTCCTCTTCCTCTTCCCTCTCTTCTCCTTCTTCTTCTTCTTTTCTTCTATTCTTCCTCTTCTTCTTCTTCTCTTCTTCTCCTCTTCTTCCCGACGCCCCACATCTCCTCACTGCAGCCCTTGCCGTAGCCACCCTCCTCTTTTCTTCTTCTTCCCTTTCTTCTCCCTCTTCTTCTGCCCTTCTTCTCCTCTTCTTCCCTTCTCTACTTTTCTTCTTCTCCCCAATGCCCCACAGCATCTCTCTTTGTCTCCCATGGGATAAAACCGCCATCATTTTTTTTTCTTTTTTTTTATAACTTAATTATTTAGTCCTTGAAATTTTTATATTTACATATAGTCTTCCAATTTACAAATAAATTCTTATTATAAATTTTAGAAGTGAGGGATATTATATCATTAACATCAAGAAATATATCTTAATTAATCCTTGATTAGCATGAAACCTAGTTAAATCGATCCAATTGATTCGAGCCTAACTCAATTCAATCAGTATCTAAATTAATCAACCTACAATCCTTATAAGACTACTTTGAAATCATCATAAATCAATCTAGACTTGATTAGGTCTAATTTAAATCAAACTAGTTTGATCTAGTCTATATCATTTCGGAATTACTTTAAATTAGATAAAATTAGTCAAATTATTTTGGTTTAAATTCAATTTAGGGATCAGTCGGGCTTATAGTCATAAAACATGTCAAAATAGAACTAAGGGCTAACTCAAGCTCGAAAACACTAAAATAGGAACTAAGAAAACTTAGATTTACTGAAACAATATCTAGTGATGCTGTGGGCTACCTCTCGACCAAATTGATAATGAAACAAAGGTCGAAAAGGTAATTTAGGCTTAGCCCATGTGCAAGGTTAGGCTCTGATATGACCCACCATAATTGGCTTACATCGACCCAAAGTCACCATGCCTCAATGTGTCACACCTAATCGGGTTGTCCCATCGACTCTGCTCTGACCCATTGGACTGAGTCGAGGCCACACCGCTGATACATCGCCATCGACCCTATGTTAGGTCAGCGTTGAACTTGCACCCAATCGTCATCAAACCGGTCAAACCACGTCGCATCCGAGCTGTGGGCTTGAGTTGGGTTTGAAGTCAACTAGGTTTGTAGGCATTGGCTTGGTTGAGTTTGACCTTGTCTATCTATCAATTTGACTTGAGATAGACCACTCAGCTAATCAGATTAATTATCTTTTTTTCACAAGACTTTAAATTTTCAAAACACATAATATAATAGCTTAAAATTTTCATAACAATCAAACAATAATTCCAAACATTTAAAATAACTTAATTGAAAACAGAAACATAATTTATAATATGACAAAACAGTTTTCCATGAATTAAATATCAATAACTAGTATTTCCAAATTTAGAAATTAAGTAATTCATGAATAATTCAGATAAAATCATGTAAACATATTCCAGTAAGAGAAAATAAATTCTGAATTATTCAGAATAGATATATAATCAATAATATATAAAATTATTTTTCATTAATTAAAAATATTATTCAAGTCAAAACTTCCAAATTAATACCTAAAACTACTTGAAATTTTTTTAATAAACAAATAATATTAGAATAGTTTATTCGAAATAGAAACAACATTAAAAAAATTCAAAATATGTTTTTTATGAATTAAAACTGTTATTCAAAATTAATAAATTAATTACTCGAAAATTTCGAAATAAACAAAGAAAATTCTGGAAATGCAGAATAGTCTGTACGGAAACATAATTAAAAAATATTCAAAGTCTATTTTCACAAATTAAAATTGGTATAAAACCAATAATTTCATATAAAACCTCACAGAATTCTAATCATGCAGAACTCATTACTTAAAATTTAAAAAAAAACCAATATGGATTTTTAAAACTATTTCTATGAATTAAGTCAATTAATCCATATAAAAATTCTTGTCATGCATAAAAATTTCAGATAAAAATCTGTGGAATACATAGAAGATAGGAAGATCATAATAAAATTAAATAATCATTAGAATTGAAATTATAATTACAATTAATCTAATTTTTATGCATTAAATCTGAAGACCACAATAAATAATTCCAAAAAGTATAGAACGCTTTCTAAAAATTATAAATCAGATTATACAAACTTTTAACTGTGAAAATATGAATTTATATATAATAAATTATGAAGAGTCAAGAATCTACCTATTAGACATATGCTTCATACCTCTCCGCTCATGTTGGAGCCTCGCTATAACGTGATGAATAGGGAGGGCTCTGCCCATCCGAGGGGAAATAGTTTAGATAGGATTGCAACTCTATCAAATAATTTTAAAAATATTTTTAATTAATTAAATATTATCTATTTTCTAACTTAAAGTAGTTGATTTAGGTTTAAAACTCTATGAACATATCATCAAATATACTTAAAAATAAATTAAATATTTTTACTTAGGATAAAATATTTCTTAATTCTTAATTCTTAATTAATTTTAGAATTAATCTTTTTAAGAGATTACATTAAGCGACACAACAAAGACATCCATATTAAGCGTCATAGTAGCAACATGACAACGACATATTATTCAACTTTCATAACAATAACACACAAATGGATATGAAATGGACCCACACATATCATAGTTTACTATTAGTACACATCATTACTAAGATCACAACAATAACAAACAACTAACATTTTACATATTAGTACACATTATAGGAACACACCAAAGACAAATCATTCAACTCTCACAACAATGATGCATGATACAAGTAATATTCACGATACTCAATCACATCACAGTAAGTATTTGCAACATTAATAAGGTATTCACAACAATGATGCACGATACTTCGTAACAACGATACAAATATGCATTCACATCAGATAAATATATACACACCAAATACAAATGAAACAAGATATTCATATAATACTGATGACAATGTTTGAATGTCAAATAATGTTACAGAGAAAGAGCCAAAGGGGGAGGAGGTGGTGGGAGTAGTGGAGGAGGAAGTGGAAGCGAAGGTGGAGGATGAGGAGAAGGGGAGGAGGAGGAAAAGAAACGAGATGAAGTAGAGTAGGGGAGGCAAAGAGGGTGGAGGAGGTTTAATTGAAATGATTGCCCATTTTCAATTCGAATGGTTCAAAAGTTCCTTATACAATTGAGTTTAGTTTATATTTTTTAATTTATAAAAAAAATATCCTCAGGTAAGAACGAATAGAGGAGACATCATTCGATAAAAAAAAATTAATAATATGAGCTTTTTTCCCATAAAATACCTATTTTATTTAATTTACTTGGGGTTACGTCACCATATAATTTAATACATTCATAGTTAAGAAATTGAACGTAGTCGTCGTCAACCGGCGCTAGCCGGTTAACTCATTAGTTTTATGCTATTTGGTGGAAGGTTAAGTGTGTTTAAGCAAAGAAAAGTGGAGATACGCTTCCTTTTATGGGGTCAAGTAGACATATGCTTCGCGGATGGACACGTTGCGGTTGGTAAGCAGCCGATGACCGGACCGGTGATGGGTCATTCTCGCCGGCTGCGGTCATGATTCATCCGTCTCTTTCTCTTGCTTAAGTCGACGGATTGCTCACGTAGACCATTTGCCTGCCTTCGGACCCCCTGAGAGAGAGAGAGAGAGAGAGAGAGAGGAAAGAATGATTTCTAGAATGGGTCAAGTCCGTTGAAAAGCCTAATAATTTCGTGATGCGTTCCCATTCGTGATGAGGAAGAAGTTGGAAATACACCAACAAAATAAGATGTTGTTGGCCTGTTTTTATAGAATTAAGTATCGCCATTCTATTCGAAAAACATGTGGAAATATCTAAAAGTCAATATCTTTCTTTGGCTTTGACCGTTTCCACTAGTCTTCCCTGCGCCGCCAAAATCTATTGGTTCAAGAAGACGCTATTTCCTGTCTCCAAGGAGACATCCGATATCGAATCGTCTTCTCTACCTTCCCCCGTCCCTCCTTCGGCCGAATTGGAAGCTTCCTCCTCCTCCTCCCTGGTCTTCCAAAACCAGGTCAATTCCGTGCGCTCGGAGGAGGATACTTGTTCTCCCCGGCCACTCCTGGCTCTCTATTGGAGAATCGCCTGAGGCGCTTCCCTATCTCGAGGGGTTCGCCGTCATATCGATTTGCCTCTCGCAAGATGAACAATCTTCTCACGGTATTCTTCCTTCCCTTCGATTTAAATCGCTTCGACTCGTTTGATTCCCCTTCCGGTTTACATTTGGAGCTACCGGGCAAGCATATTGATCAGGATCCAGTAGTCTTTTACAGTGCATGAACTAACTATTTTGTTTCTTCTTGGCAACTTCATTCTCATGTCTATGTTCTCTTTCTTTTTTCTCATCAAAAAGATCGTTTTAGCTTCATCTGTGAACAAATTCGTTTGCCAAATCAGATTATCAAAGAACAATCAAGTGTTTCCCAGATGATTTGATGAGTCTGTTCCTTTTCTTTCTCGATCAGATGTGAATATAAATAGTTGCAATCACAGTTTCTTTGGTAATTGGAAATTTGCAGCATATGAGTCGTAAATTTTGTTTCTTCGGTAAGTAACTAAACAACTGAAACTTCAATTTTATGTAATTTCTTTGGGGATTTATTCTCCAATTAAAAAGGTTGCTTTGGCTTCAACTAGCAGCAAATTTGCCTTGTGAAATCAAATAATCCACAAGTTCTGATTGATTCCTTCTTTCTTTCCCTCTCTTTAGATAGTTCCAGTCACAGTTGCTCAGGCAAATAAAGAACTAACTTCGAAAACTATTGTATGATATCTAATGTTTGTGACCCAATTTGTATAAGCTATTTGCTAAGATTGAAAAAAACTAAAGCTAAAAATAAGATATAGTTGAGATCAGATGCAATACCTGTCCGAGGCAGGGTCTATCTTCAAAACCTGGCCTTTCCATTCATGTTTAAATTCCAGTAGTTCCAACTGACTCAAAAGGACCCAATTAAAATAAAATGCTCAGAAGATTGCTGGTTATTTATGGAACCATCTTAGGACTTGCCAGACTATCTGATGAATGAATTCAGTGCTTCTTCATCAGTAGGAAAAAAATTGCACAACATGATTTCTCGAGTACGTCGCCGAAACTTTCTTCAGAGATGGGTTGAAAAGAAACTGAAAGTTACCTGGCTAAGTAGTTTAAACTTGAAATTGAAAAGCTATCAAGGAACATGCTTTCTTCATTATGCCAAGAGGAATCTCCAAAGCAGAACATAGTTTCTTCGGCATTAGTCGGAAAAAAAAAAACTATAAGTTACCTGGTTCAGTAATTCCAACTTGAAAAAGTTTATCAATATATGAGCAATCATCGGTTTGATATATATCGGTATGTTGATATACCAAGATGTATCGATGCCCAAAATCATCGAAAATAACTTTAAAAATACCTAAAAATAAAAAAATATTAAGATTTTTAAGTTAAAAATAAATATAATTTTAATATAATTTTAGTAAAAATAATCTAAATTAGAAAATAATAATGACACATTTTTTTTAGGCTTCGAGGAAAAGCTTTGTGATATATTCTGAACCATCATTCCATTAATATTGAATTATTTACAAAGAAATAATTTGAAATATTAGAATTTTTTAAAAAAACTTAAACTCTAATATTTAAATGAGTAAAGTAATCGACCGATGAATATATCTGCTTCTACTAAAAAAAACAACGGGACTCCATAGGATCACGGTCTTCGATCTTATATATTTGTATATCAATTTGATATGTTTATCAGATCCAATTGTGAAATTAATCCCATGACATAACATACTGATACACCATATGTTATTAGCATATAAATGTAGTGATGGTCGTAGTTTAATCGTCGTGAATCGCACGTTTCCGAGGCGGCTCTTGAGGCAAGTATGATTATGGCATGTATCGATATAGAGCATGAAGAATAATGTCGGAACTTCTATTTTCGTCATTGATCTATTGTTCCGTATCAAAAGATCAATAACCATACTATTGCTTGAAGAAGTATGACCAACTATCATCATATTGTTGTTGGCCATAAGATTCTCCATGATACAATGGTTGTGAATACAATAAGCTTCGCTCCGCGTCTTCGTCTTGCAATCTCTATTGCATCTACTCAAAATCATCAATTTTCTTCCCCTTCTCCTTTCATGTATAAACTTGACCAGTATCTAGTTGAATTCTATGCTATGAATCTTGGATGGCATATATAAAATATTGCTTCTTGATCTATGCACCACCCTCAAATTATGTAGATGGTACCATCGACTCTCCGACGTCGTCATCATCATTAGTCGAGGCACTGCTATCTACATTGCTGCCATGTCTTTGGATTGAGCGGGATGTTGAATGCGATTTAGAAGGTTGAAGAGAATGAAATAAGTAAAAGAGGGGAGAGAGTAGAGTTTAAAAATCTTTTCCTATGGTTCAAATGATCGCAATCTCAATCCTTGATTGATAATGGTCAAAATCCAATCATTATCGATGGATATATGTCGGTAAGAGTCAGATTTCGATCATTATTATTCGGCATGTACTCGTATCACTTGATATGAGATCATGTAACTGTATATCCTATAGATAACAGTTCATGTACTGCCCCGACAAGGGATCGATATGTGCCACCCATACTGGGCAGTGTACAACGAACCTTGATTTCTTTAGCATTAGTCAAAAAAAAAAAAAAAAAAAGTTACAAAGCTATCAAGCAACATGCTTTCTTCAGTAAGTGAAAAGGAATCTCCAAAACAGAACATACTTTCTTCAGCATTGGTCCCAATAAAATAAAATAAAAGCTATTAAACTTGAAATAGTAGTTTAAACTTGAAATAGAAAAGCTATTAAGCCATAGAGCTGGGAATGAGTATTGTTTTACCAGTTCTTTTTCCCTTATAAAGCGATATATCAGTGTTTATTTTAAGAAATTGATATATGTCAGTTGTAATGCTACATAATTATCATTAAGGATATATCCTATTTGCTAGTTCTTTCCAGATCTTGGGGAACATTGAAACAAAAGGAGTCGGGTGGGGTGTGCGTGAGGCTTTCAGAGTTTCAATCCTACATTCTGCAAAGTACTAATTAGCTGCTACTCATGAAAATTAGAGACGGTGGTCTCATACATCACATAATTCACTCACTCAAATTTGCGTCAAATGCAAAAGCAATGTTTAACTGCACGATCAAAAAGCTTCGAGGAGTAAATTCAGTGTCAGATTAATTTTTGTTTTGACTTATACCAAGGGTTTCTTTTTGTCATTTGCCTGATATGTTAGCCAATATTACTAAACACTATGCCAGTTCTTAATGTGATGGTAAGTAGATTATAAGTTTCTTCAGTATTAGTTGGTCCAGATTTGGGTTATTCTCATAGTTGAAGACCATTTTGCTATCTTCTCCTATTTATTAAAGACCATTTTGCTATCTTCTCCTATTTATTCTATTCCTTTTCCTTTATTTGTAGCCTTTGAATCATTTGTTCCTTATTTTTTATAGGATTCCTTTGAGCTCCCTCGTGGTGAGGCTTCGGGGTATGGAGACATTGAAATGGGAAGGCAAAATTCAACAACCTCAGCTGAAATGGGCTTTGAAGGTTTCTTCACACAGGTAATATCTTCACAGGATTCCTCGAGTATCTTATAAATGTCCAAGACACAATAATATTTACATTATTCACCCAAATTGATAGCTAGACTCTAATGTTATGTACACTGTGTAGGTCCAATATATTGAGAAGCAAATTGAGAAGCTCTCAAAGCTATTGCAGAACCTTCAGGTGAGGATAATATTGCAGAACCATCTTTGCTGAAACTGAATTCAAATCTAAGGAAAGCTTTCTCCAAATCTAATTTACTATCAGATTAGGCACATTAGCCTCGTCACTTTTTGCCCATGTATCCTGTAATCAATTTCATGTTGCATGAGCAGGATGCTAATGAAGAGTCAAAAACTGTCATAAAAGCAGCTGCTATGAAAGGTACTACAGATGCTTCATCAGATTTTTGTCTTATCACGAATCTATGCACTGAAACCAAATGTTCTACTTGTTTAGCTTCTATTATCTGTCACTTGGAGCATAATTAAGTACATCATGGGTGCAGAAATCAAGCACAGGATGGAGAATGACATTGATGAAGTTTTACGAGTTGCCCGCAACACAAAAACAAAACTTGAAGAACTAGACAGAGATGTATGCTGCTTTCATTTTCCATCACTCTGGTCTCTCACAGTTGGGAAGTCGAGTCAGTCGAGTGACTCGACTGTCTTGCCTTCATGATCAAAATACTTCAACTTGTTTTAAGAGCAAGCAAAAGAAGAAGTCCACTATTGCCAAACTTGTAGGAGCTTAAGAACTTGTAGTCAACTAAGCTTAGGTTCTTTTGTCATCCCTTACTTCCACAAATATATTCAAGACTTTCATTGTCCTATTTCAACCAACAAACTTATCCTTTATTTACACAAAAATATTCCTACTTCAACCAACCAACTCTTTTTTTTTTTTTGAGAAGAAAAACTTTCATATTAATTTCTGTTATCAGCTACCATCATCTTCCCTAATTCTCCAATTATTGATTTCCCCTCGATTTGAATCGAACGCTGAAACAAACTTTGAGATTTTTTTAACCTTTAGATTATTATTTTTTATAATAATTCATCTACTTTCCACCAAAATTTTCTAGACACCCTTTGCTATCTCTTCTGTTAACACCAACAAGACATTATTTGAATGTACACATAAATTGCATTTTATATTCTTCTCTAGGTTAGCTAGGCACATTCAACCCATAGTAGAGGCCTTTAATCTAATAATGTCTACTGAGGAAGGGAAAACTTTTCTCAACTTTATTGTCTCCAGATCTTATAGCTAAATCTCATGTGAATTCTCTTGTTGGATCCTCTTTAATCCTTGTGCTTGTTCCTATTAATATATCAGGGTAGGAAAACAAAAGTTCCACATTTACATTCTTTATTAGCTGATCATGACCTTTAATTACCTATTTTCTTAGAACTTGGCCAATAGGCAGAAGCCTGGATGCGGAAAGGGATCAAGCACTGATCGATCTAGAACTGCAACTACTGTGTAATATTTTGGTCTAAGTTGATTCTAGTTTTGTCTTTTAATTGATAAGTATTTTTATCTGAAAGCATGTCTTACATTCTGAATATGCACAGAGCATTGAAAAAGAAGCTGAAAGAAAAGATGAGCCAGTTCCAGGTACAGAAACATGCTTGATGATTTTGCAATTTCTCAATATATGCATATTTTCATTTGATTTGTCATATTTGGTAAATTAACTTCAGAATCACTGGCATAAAAGATCTGTCTCATTTCATCATATACAATAGTCATAACAAGATTTCATCATAAGAATATGCCTAATGAGGTGTCAGATGAATAACAAAAAAAATAATGTAAGAAGTTATTTTCCCCCTTTGCGGCCGAAACTATGGTTTTTTTCCATGCATTTAACCTCATCCTATGAATACTAAAGGAAAATATGCATACTCACAAATGATATTCCCATTCTCACTTCAGTTAAAGCACATGATGATCATCTTTTTCCTGCAAAATATATAATATCTTCACTTTAATTGGTAAATGATAATCTCATTTTCTTATTTTCAAATGTGTAATGCAGACTCTAAGAGAAACGATACAGAAAGAATACCGTGAGGTCATCGAGAGAAGAGTCTTCACAGGTTCCCTTCTAACTCCATGAAACCATTCATTACTCTCACAGCTTATCTCCATTGCTTTATTGGATGTTACTCTCAGTTGTTATGGTCATTTGTCTGATTTATTTTCTCTTATTTTGTTCCTAAATTCCATATGAACAGTAACAGGCACTCATGCTAATGAAGAGGTAAGAAGATCATATTTCAAAGTTGATTTGGCCCTAGCAGCTGTGTTCATATGTGGTCCTTCTTGATTCCTGCAGACGATTGATCAACTGATAGAAACAGGAAACGGGGATCAAATATTTGCAAAAGCTATTCAGGAGCAAGGACGTGGACAGGTTCTACTCCTTGGCTTTATTTTGCTGTGCTCCCATTTATCATGAACATTGCAAATATTAGAAGAGGCTTGGAATGAACTCTACTTTGTCTTTCATTTGCAGGTACTGGACACACTTGCGGAAATCCAAGAGCGCCATGATGCAGTGAGAGACATAGAAAAGAAGCTTCTTGAGTTGCAGCAGGTACTTTCACTTGCAGAAATCTAAAATAGTTTATAATTTAATAACATAACGATGCTAAGTAAGCTGACTCTTTACTCCCGCAATTGTGTAAGATTAATTCTTCAATCCATCTCTAGCTTTTCTCTCGTGAATCTTTTTCAAGATCAACACACTGCATAAAAGTTCAAATGCATCTCTGAAACATCAGAAAATAACTTTCTATTTGTTCCTTTATAAACTGTACTCAAATGAAACTAGTCAATGGTATTATAGTACATGGATACCTGTGTGCAGCATCACTTTCACAAGTCTGATAATTCCCGCTGTATGCTTCCACAATGATAATCCCGTTGTATGCTCCATGGACATACTGTGTCCAGCATCACTTGCTTTACATCAAGTCAAAGAGAGAGGAGAATCTGGTGCATGGAGATGGAGAAAGAACAGAATTCCGAAAGCATATATTTTGAAGATAAAAAGAATGCAATTTGCAACAAACAGCAGTGATGTGTGTGTGAGAGTTCAACAAACTGCATCATTGTAGCATCAGAGTAAAGACTTGTTACTTAATATCCAAAGAATTGGCATTCTTGGTCAATGTGGCTAAGTTCAGTTCATACAACAGAGATGATTTTCATTCTCTTTTGCACATAATACAACTTCCTTCCTTCTAAAATCTGCTTGGTAAACGTGAAAGAAATTTCTGGATGAAATTTAGCAACTTTGCGAGGACTAAAAGATAAACTTTCACATAAACTAAGGGGCATATGTTGCATCTTTCGAGAAGGCCATGATATTCCGACTTCCTTTGCTTTGCTCATCCTTGCAACTGATGGAGTGTATCAGAATTCATTATTATATTTCTAATTTTATCATCAGATATTCCTGGACATGGCAGTGTTGATTGAGGCACAAGGTGAAATGCTTGATAACATTGAGGACCAGGTAAGAGTCCGACGTCTTCTCTACAAGTGATTACGAAATTATAACAGTACAATTACAATGTCTTTGGTGCAGGTTAACCGTGCTGGTGTCTTTGTTAGCTCTGGAGTTAATGCTCTAAGCAAGGCAAAGATATTACAAAAGAACTCCCGTAAATGTATGTGTATAGCAACAATCATCCTTCTCATAATCATCGCGGTTATAGTCCTTGCTGTGATCAGACCATAGGCATAAAACTTTGTGAGGCTTCAAAAGTTACCTGCATAGAAAGACAAATAACAGATGTCTTCCGTTTGTTGTTTTCTGAGTGTTCTCCTTTCATTGTCGTTTAAAGAGATCTTATATTGGTTCTTTTTATCATTTATCAATTGATAGATTTGTTTCTGTTTGCAAGTTTATTATTATCATTTCTTGCAATATCAATGGTTGTTATAGCCAATTCAGTTGTGACGGTGTGAGATATGGCCTGTGATATTATAATAGTTTATACTGTTTAAAAGTAATATTTGTGATTTTCATCTCAGGACTTTCAAGGCATACCTCCTAATATAAATTGTTTTATTAGATACAGTTAAAAGAAACAAATCCATGGATAAACTCTTTGGGATAGCAAGAATTAGACTTGAATTTTTTACTTTTAGCAGAAAGGAAGAAAAAAAGTTTATCACAATAGAGTGCAGAGAAATGAAAATTAGTAAGAGGAGTTTTTTTATATCCTATTGAAAGAGTGAGAAGTTACCAACCTCAATGAAGTTTTAACATGCCAAAATTGCCAGCCGCCGTAGATTAGGTGCTGAGACAGCACTAACATGATAAGCATCCCCATGATACGAACCACCAACACTAGGGCATGGCACAACATCCGCCAAGGTTTCACCCTGAAATGTCGCTAATTGAGTATCGAGTTCTGCAAACTCTGAAGAACAACAGAAGAGTTCCTGCTAACCATACATAGGGAAGAACTTGATGTATTATAATCATGAAACAAAGTCAAGGAAATTTTGGATTAAAAAGTTCTTGATATTGCCAGCTTAGCATCCTGCTCTCTTTTGCGAACTTCAGCAACATCCACCCACTCAAACCTTACCTCATTAGCTGCCCCAACTGCGAAGTCTACCGATGGCCTAGAGATCAGCAACATCTACCCAGTCAAACTTGACCTCATTAGCTGCCTCAACTTAGCAGCCTACCGATGGCCTAGGGATGGAGACTGAAAGGGAGAGGCGGGAGGAGGTGGAGGGTTCGAGAAAACCCTCACCTATGTCCGATGGGTGGACTTTGCCGATGGATGGGGGCATAGTCGCCCGCAGCCGAAACCCTAAAGTGGGAGGCGAGAGAGAAAAGGAAGACGCGATCTCGAAGATCGGAAAACAGGGCTCGATAGTGCTTGACCTGGGATGTGCAGAGACGCGAGGAGAAGCCTGATCGTACCTCATTATACTGCTGTGGGCATTTTCCACCGTCGGATGGGAGATCCAATGCACAGAATTGCTTTAGGATTTTGAACACGGGTATTTTAACGCCCGGTGGAGCGCGTCATTATATGAAAAAAGGGGGATTATTCATATCCATCCTTGTGAAGCTTCGAATTAGCAAGTGGAACGCACCAGTCTTCCCAGATACTCAAAACTCCTCTCAAGAAACTATTATAAAGGTTGGAAGCTTACTATTCAAATTAAAAATAAAATTTATCATATATTAAAATTTTCATTCATAAAAGAGATTTGAAATTGTGTTAATAGTCTTCGTAACACGTTAAACTCAATATGAAACGAATATAACTAATTTTGGAGGCTTTAAGGAAGGATGTATACAACTTTGACATGGTGCGTATATTAGCATTTGCACGTAACCTAAATCCAGCAATATACTTCAAATATTTTTGCTAGATGTTAAAGACGTTCACTTGACAACAGCAGCAAATAATACCCTATTTGAAATAATACACAGACTGGTGTATGTGAACATGTCGTGTGTTATTTCGCAAAACAACACACGACATAGCAAAATATAGCAGCAAATAGTTCAAAAAGAAAAAATATAGTAGCAAATCAATCGCAAAACAAAAAATGATGATCAAGCAGCGGACGGTAGTCGTGTATGTGAACATGTCGACGATGAAATAGCAAGACTGGTGTACCATGCTGTGGAAAACTAACCGCTTCAGACTGAGAATCACCAAATCCACAAGAGGTTCTCAATAATTTTCTTTAAAAATTCCCTCATGTCAATTTACATACCCTGAATTTTAAGATTTCTCAAATTGATTTAGAATTGTCTCCCGATAGAAAGAAAAAAAACCAAGAGGTGGCTACTGAAAATATACTTCCAATTTTTGATTCCCATGACCAAACTGACAGGGAACAGGTGTTCAAAACATTGTGTTGAGAGACAAGAACAAAGTGTCGGGCATTGATGAATGAGAATATACCTAGGAAGAAATAAATTGTGCAACAAGGAAAATCTTCAGTCATAACTGAAGAAGAAATAATAATTATCGATCAAATATAACTTATATTTGATCAAGTCCAAAGCTATGGCAGAACATTCAGAGAGAAAGATCTTACTAAACAAACTCAAGTATCTGAAGGAGCTTCACTTCTGTGATGACAGGCTTCCCACAATTGCAATTCAATTCCCAACTTCTTCAGCTCAAAAAGCCCACGCTCAACTGCAATAGTGATGTCAATGAAGCTATGGAACTCAATAAACATGTAGATTTATATGGTATTTCCAGTTTGTTCAGAGAAATCAATCAAAGGTCATGCTATTTATCTTTACTTTGTGTATTATCGGTGGCCTCGCCTAGTCATTTTGAGCTCGTTGCAATCATACTAAATTGAGTTATATTCTACAGAGTAGATTTCACATGAAATCAAAGGACCTCTGAGCTTTCACATGAAAGAAAAGTTGCAGCGCAGCAACAACTAACAATACTACAGTGGTAAGAACAAAGACACATTATTTATGCCCAAACGAATGAAGAACCAATCACATTTATTCAACCAGTTTATTTCTATGTTTTCATGTCAACAAAAGCAGGTTAGAGTGCTTATGTTGCCTGAACATGAATAAATCTTACTGCATGCCTTAGCTCAGAATAGCATGAAATGAAAGATGTTCCTTACCTCTGGTGTAATAACAAATTTGCCTTCAACTATGACACAGCAAATGAATCTAAATCTGGTCTCTATTGTATGTAGTAAACCTTAATCCACTCGTACACATCAATGAGAGAGTGGATAGAAATGGCAAGTAGAAAACTGCATGTTAATGCAGATGCTTGAATCCAACTTATGTAAAATGATTGATCATCATGGTGGCTATCAAATAGAATTAAGGAAATGATGCATCAAAACACTGGTAAAGTATTTTCTTTAGAACACAAGAATTGCTCGCACAAAAACACAATATCTTTGCTCATTAATTATAACTCATAAATTACCTTCTACTGCATCGTGTGATGTAGGAGAGTGATTGCTTTGCTCAATCCAAAATTGCAGCCTTTCATCTGCAATATCTTCTTCCAGATCATGATCTTTTACCCTTCTCCAGAAATATGCCAACCAAGCCTGCCATTTTCACCATGTAATATTGTCAAGAATAAATGAACTAATTGATGTCATTAAATAATATGAAGCATTAATTCATATTGTCAAGCAAACAAGTTGTAGAGTTGGCAGCAACACAAGGTAGGTTTTCCTACTAATGGAAGTGACCTCTATGATATATTAGAAAAAGAAAAGAAAAACTATCTGCTAAAAGGATCACTCCAAAAATCAATTTATAACCTAATTCAAGAACTAAAATAATATCATGTCATATGACTATTATTCTGCTCACAACATGACAAACAGAGCAGCAGATGATCAAAGTACTCCACTTCCATGTCCAAATTTTGGATGGAAAGAAACTTGCACCCGAATCATTGCCAATGATTCTGAACATATATGATGAAAAAAGGATGCCTACAAAAATATTTATGCACATATATCTTTCAAAAAGCTTTACTTATATCAAAACAAAATCTAAGAGAAAAAGGTGCTCAAGGCTTTAAAACTATTTCTTCGTAGTATGTTCTAAAAAGCTTGACTTGGATCGGAGCAAAAGAAGGTACCCAAGGCTTTAAACTATTCTTTGTAGGGAAGGGTTGGACTTAAAACAGAGTAAAAGAAGAATACTCGAGGCTTTAAAACTATTTCTGTATAATAGATTGTAAATGAACATAAAGACAAGCCAAAATCATTCCAACAGAAAGCTCCTTGAGATTCCTCATATTACATAACCAATTATATGCTTAGCACACTCTTATGCTAACCCCTGGTCAACTCAAATCACTAGATTGAGATAGATATCCTGTTGTCCATTGAGGATAGAGACCACATGACCAAATGCAAGAGGCTTCTAAGTTGGCTTAACATGTTGGAATAAACTTGCATAGTCAGTACTGGTCGCCAATTGCCATTAAGAAGAATGCATATGATAGGGAACTAGATTTGCATATATGTATAGTTAAATAAGGAACATATGAGCCCCAAAACAAGGACTGTTTTTTAAATCAGCCTTGTTTTTCTAGAAAAAAGAACATTGAATCGTTTAAGATAGTAAAAAGCTGATCTGATACTGCTGCAACAATATTAAGTATTTCTGCAAGCCACAGACCAATTATACTGGGAAATGATTGATCAATTAAGCTTAGATATCTAAAATAATATGGAAACAAGTGAAAATGAAACTCACTGATGCATAATCTTACAAGAAGAACTCCATTATACCTGCTTAAAGAGCACATCTTCAGATTCCTCCTGACTCAGTTCTGAGAGGAAGAGAATAAAGAGTGCACAATCAATGACAATAGCATGGTGAAATAACAAAAAGTTGTTTGAGTAATAATTGGGAAGCATTACACAGAAGAGAAACACAATTATAATGTGGACCATGTTTAACTTTTATTATGAACTTTCATTAATGTTCTTTGCTTTTGAGCAGCCAAAAGTATAACTAAAAAAAGCAAAAAACTAACCAAATGCTTCTGCAGGATTTTGACCTTCCCCTGAAAGTGATGGAGCTGTAAAAAAAGTTTCTTATCAACCAAAAGTTATATCTCCCAGAAAACAGAATCACTTACAAAATGATTCAAACATTGATGCTTCTCTGGACAACAATGAAAACTAATATGCTCTAGTTCAATTAATATAATGGTCTTGGAACTAGTTTGCATGGACCAATAACACTACTAAGAATTTCAGCATGTGAGACAACATCTTGCTGGCCTAGACATATTAATACAGAAACCTAACAGTATAAGTAGATGTTTTTGGAAAGGAAGAAAGTGAAAGATGAATCTTCTTCATACATAAGCAACATGAGTAAATCTTCTAGAGAAACATTTAGTTTCATAAATCATGAATAGGAATGCATAATCAGATGAGAAAAGGCTATTACATCCAAATAAAACTTTGATTAGAACTATGTGTTATTCATATAGAAAAAAATTCCAAGATGCGGATACTTATTTTTAAAGCAGGAGAAACTAAGAATGCATAAAGCCATGATTATAATTGCAGAAAGCAGTTATAAAATAAAGGAATTTTTTATTTTTCATGCACTCAAGCTATGTTGCTAAGTGAAAGTAATTATAACATAATTATGATTTCCAATATCATGCTGCAGCAGTCTAGTTTCTTTTGGGATCGTTCATATGTGTTCATCAATTAACACAAACAATGTCAAATCTGAAAAAAGAGA
Organism: Musa balbisiana; assembly: GCA_004837865.1. Lineage (NCBI taxonomy): Eukaryota > Viridiplantae > Streptophyta > Magnoliopsida > Zingiberales > Musaceae > Musa > Musa balbisiana. Next base: position 17,583,426 of record CM017189.1, read on the forward strand.
AGTTTCAGAATATAAGTGTATGACCAGATTTGGTGCTTGCACGTCGATGCTGAGCCATTGAAAGAAGGACAGCTTCCTCTACCTTCAAAGCAACAAAAAATCTGAGAAGCCCAAAATATAGATTGCAGCTTAACTGTCTTCAGCAGTTTCTCTATTTTCCTAGTTCATATAAGCAGACAGATGCACACATATACATCTAAACAAAAAACATGAAAAACAGTTTTGATTTAAGTCTCTGCTTTTTATTTTTTTTCCCTGAGAAGAATAGCCTCACATCTGGAAAGCCCTGACTTTGTCTCAGGTCAACAATCAAGAGGTGACTATTTGGTTGATGCATGTAGAATGTGTACGATAGACTGACTAATCAAAACTTACAAAAAGAATTAGATATAAGAAAAAGGGTTTGAAACAAACCTATTCAACAGGATCTTATGATATGTGAATTAAAGGAGCTGTATTTAAAATAGTTAACTGGCTTCATTAACAAAAACATAGTGAACCAAACCAAGTTGCCTCAAAATCTCAATGTGTGACAGCCTCCAGAGTCGATACACACTTCCCATGGGGTCTTTAAATGTATGGTTTCTTCACAATACAATATTTGATATTTTTATCTTTTTACTATTGAATAAACTAATTTCGTACTTGGGCCTGGAAGAAAAAAGATATACTGTTCAATCTTCTTTATTGAGAAAGGTACGTCCAACACAATGATTCAATTGGCACAACATGATCACAGAAAATTCCAATGGCACTGAGATCCTAGATTGAAAAGTATTCAGCTGTCTGAGTTGACTTAAATTGCATGATCAAGCAAATTCTGACCATAAAATATCCTTGCATGTTTTATTTTCTGTAGTACCTTATTATCAGACACCAGTTACAAGTGCAGCATTAGTTAACAGAGCTTATATTATCTTAAAAGAGTCAAAGAATAGGCTATGAACCAAATTCCCAATGAATAATTCAATGATAATCCAAAATTTAGCTGGAAAACAAATTTATGAAAATAAACTAACTATCAAGTGTTAAAATTCCTGTACATACTTGTAAACCTTTGCACAGATGTAAACAAATATATGTTGAATGTACTAATATTGCAACTATTCTTTTTCTCAGACTATAAAGTGGAATATCTAAAGCCAGACTAAATTAGCTCATAAAAGTGACCTAAAGGGGAAGCATACACTAATTTCTGCCCAAGCATGATGCTCTGTTCTGCTTGAGGCAAAGGTGCCAGTTCCAATTAATTGAAACAATTGATGAGATGGCTTAAGATGGTCTAGCATACAAAATATACACACAAAGGACCAAGTTTCACAAAATGAGCAAAATGTCAGTACCAAGCTTCACAATTTCTTCCTTGTCATAACATGATATTTAGATGATCAAGTTATTTAATTATAAAAGAAACTATAGTTATATATTAGATAATGTAAATGAAACCATTTAGAATTGTTAGTCGAGAATGGCCAGATAAAAATGAAGAAATGAGATTGGAATAAACCTTCAGTGAACTTAGTTCACGCAGGCCTTTTTCAACCAAGAGCATGCTCTCAATATTTCCTTCTCCAGCTAGATCACTTGCATTCCATGACACCTTCTCTTTCTCTTCTAGATCGGATTTATCTATTGAATTTAAAATATGAAGTAAAAGAATTGTGGAAGGAGAACTTGATGCAGGATTCCTAAGAGGCAATGAGTTAAGAATAGTAGCATAGCACCAAAGAAATCTAACCTGAGGAGTTCCCATCCCTAGCCTTCTGTCCAGCAGATAAGACAACTTCAAGTGGAAGTGGAGAGAAGGACGACCAAAATTCATACTTCGGTTCAGCAATATCAGCATATATGCCTAGAAGATATTGTCAACCATTAAGCCAATAGATAATAGGCCAGCTTGGAATTACTACAGCTCTTGAAGTCCAAAACCAAATTAGCGCACTCAAGCCCAGTAGAAAACAAAGAATTTTCACATCATACATTTGCTGCATATGCTGATTCAATATATTTTAAATATATGTTCTACACTATAGGTTCTCTTTCTCAACCACATCACAAGGAACCACACATCAGGTTTTGCTTCCATGGCTTTAAAGTCAAAAGTTTTGGGTATTGAATCACATGTAAAAAATTGATCTTAATAGCTGGAACTAGCTCATGTGAAATGGCTTAATAGAGTCTCCACATTGTCTCAGCTTCTCAAAGAACCCTACCTTACTATTAAATTATTTTTTCTTATTTACATAACATGCCTTTTCTCTGATGTGAGACCAGATGTTCCTCCTGATTTCATGTACAGACCATCATGTACTTATTGGCAGAAACTATATGTTTCGAACTTTCAATATGTGTTGAACATTTCATGACAATTTGGAACCCTAATACCGTGTTTGCTTCTATTCTTTTCTGAATAGTCATTACTCAAATACTTGATTCAACTAGTAACAAATTCGCACTAATCCATACTGGGCTTGTACCAATTTGTACTGGTAGGTTATCATGGTCCACTTTGGTCTAGGTAAACCACCTAGAATAGCAATCTGTTTTGATATTTAATCAGGCCAATACTTCCACTACATACCAAGAAATGGAGGTTGGAGCAGCAAAATTCATGGTGTAGATTAATATCAACAAAGTCATACATACATTAGGATGAAAATATCTTTAACATGATTTTTGTTGGAGACTTTATGGTCTCAATCTCAAGGTTTATAGCTATTTAACGTAGTCTCATTTCAAAATATAATAGAGACTTTATGTCATTAACATTTGACATCCTTAAAAGAATGATTCAAAGAATAGTAACCATTAAACAATATTTTTATGTGGTTAGATCTTTCCGTAAGAAAAAATGTCATATAGAAATCCTATTACCATAATAAACGCATAGTTTCCAGTATCGAGCAAGCCAACACCGCTTAAGGACAACTTCCTCCTACGAAAAAAGTATTCCGAGAAACAAAAATGTTATTAACGAACAAAATCCAGAAAATTTTGGAAATATAACAAATATTACAAACAAACCATTTGTTCTTGCGACAATATCATTTTCTGTGCCATTGTTCTAAGAGATCTAATTTCAGTTTCTGCTTCCTGAAGTTGTTCAGATACTGAGGCTGCCTCATCCCTAGCAATCTAAGATGAATATAGTAAATCTAGCATGAAAAAAATGCAGCAAAAGAAAGCTCTGTTGAATCAAACTTATAAAAGATCAGGTAATACTCATGAAACAGTAAGTTATACCTTTGCTTCCTCTCTTAAAGATGAAATCTCTCTTTTAGCATAGCTAGTTTGTGCAGCAGCTTTCAGAGCAGCCTGCAAAGTTATCTAGATCTCAATACTCAATGATCCAGTACATTTTATGACAGAGTATCATGTACTTCTGAAAAATAGTATCGTTACATATATGGCTCTACTCTAATCAATATTTTTTAAAGAAAAACCATTTCATTTCATCAGTTACCCATTACAGAGGGCTCAAAATTAGCAAGAGACACAAAATTGGGAGCTTCAGCTCCCCATAAGGAGATATCTTGAGATCTCCTACCAAAGTTAGCAAGTCTGTCTGCTAAGAAATTAACTTTAATGAATTAGATCGAGGTAAAGTCACAATTATTTTATTGCTAAATCAATCAATTAAATTATCGGCACCATTATTGTACTCCATCACTAGTCAATATGCTGTACATTCTATATGCTGATACTTGTAAGTACTTGTAATGACTGTTTTTATATGAGAGAAATCCTAAACTATCACAGAAAATGCATACTTCATTTGCATACAAGTAATTGCTTCATTTGAAATAAAATGCAAACTACTGCTCATCATGTTACAAATTTCCAAGAAACACAACTAACTCTCTCCTATAAATTTTATTTTTCTCTATCATACCATTTTATTCTGAAATTTTTTAGAAATAACTTTTCCTAATGCTCCATACAGCACAAGATCCATATTCTGTATAATGCTAAGTACACGAGCATTTGCTGATGGCAGAAAGCTTGTGCCAGACCCATGCCAAACCAGGGTTCAGCATATATCATATAATTTGCTGACAAACATCAGAAAGCTTCCTTCAGATTAAATGTTGATTTTGTTAGCTTTTGTCTTGCAAGAATCTAATAATAATTGACAGCCGTTGTAAAGATTAAACAACATTGACAAAGTTAATGTTTAATCATGAACATGTATACACCAACTAGAAATACAACAGTGAACTGGTTGAGACCCAAGAGACACTTGGATCAAATTTTCCTTCACCTAGGTATTTGGAGAGACAAGACGTAAGATAACAGAAAACTTTCCAAGCTATGTAAAGAAACCTTTATTTTTCTAAAAGTATCATCAAATGGTCATGCATTCATTTAGGCATGTATTGGAGTGGAAAGATATTTCCGTATGTATATCTAATAGAAAATTACATTATATATGTATATGTGTATGTGTATATAAATATATATTGCTGTCGAAGGCAATAAAACACTCAGATATACTAGTTAGAAAAAATGGTGTAGCCTGTAACTGTTAACATACCTCTCTTTGTTGCAAGGCTGCCTCTTTCCTGAAAAGTAAGATACATCAAAAACCAGTAATAAAATCCAGAAGAGTTTTGAAAGATATGCATCTGTCTATTGCTTGCCTGCTCAAGAGATGAGCTTCTGTTGACACACCATCACCAAGAGAAGCTACCTAAAAATGTGCTTAAAACTTAAATGTACTTGTGCTTCCAAAATTTTTCTAAAAAGTACACTTATCTGTTATAAGAAAATAGAATTCTCTTGCGTCAAAGCACTGGGAAGAATAAGAATATCTTAGATGCATATTAAATAAAAAGAGTTAAAGTTTCCTTGGTAACCATGCACACTAACCCCAAATTTTTATTGCAAGCATGTGACTGACACATAAATGACATAAAAAATGGTTTAAACACTGAATGGTAAGGCGTAGATGAAAAATATTAATAAGCCCAACAAATAAAGATTTGTTGCATAACTATTCCTCCACACGTCATGCCTCCACAAGTATGTCAAACTAGTAATGATTAAAAAAAAAGAAAAAGAAAGAAATAAAGTCAAGCTAATTGCAATTTGGAAAAAGGTTTGGCATCTATAATATTAAAAGTTATTATGAGAGTCATGTTCATCTAAAATAAGATTTGTGAATTTTACTTATACCTTAGAATCAAGATTGCCAATTTTGTTATACAGTGGACATACTATATTTACCATTCATGGTCAGAAAAGGTCTAACAGAAGTGGCAATATACTGGAAATTCTTCATTAATTAAAAAGATAATTTGTTAAGCTGATTCATGGTTGTTTCAAACAAAGATTGGAATTTCGTACCGTATCAGAGTTTCGAGATTCGTACAGTATGATACGGTACTGTATACCGAGTGGTACATTTCAATATATATATATATATATATATATAGGGGCGACTGCCTCATCACCCTTTTTGGTGCATGGGAAGAAGAAATGCCGCCTCGACGACGCTTAGTTTCTTCTCCCCGTGCGAATGAGGAGAAGTTGCCAACGACACCGAGGCCTCGTCGTCTCAGACGATGAGGGAGAGCAGTATCGGATCTCTAGGTTCTCCTTTTCTTCTCTCTCTTCTTTCTTCTCCCTCGGCTAATACCACCCAATAGCAAGCAGTGACGATCGATTTAAAGTGATAACAGGGTGGAAACAACCGCAATCGACGGTATCGTCTGGTAGTGGATGGTCCGTGTATCGCTTGGTATGGGCAGTATTATTCAAATTAAAATCCTTGGTTTCAAATAAAAACTCCATCATATTCATAACAGTTAGTTTGATTTGTCTAATATTCAGTTAATTCCATTTCAATTCTCCTTTTGTTTATCATAAACAAAGTGGCCTAGATGGGTGTCTTCACTTGGGTGTTACCTAGGCACTCGTTTGGTTCAACTCAAGCCAGGTCGAGCCTGAGTCGAACCAAACAATCCTATCTGGTTTGATTGAACTAGTTATCTATCGAGCTTGAGTCAAACCAACTAGTCCTATCCAGTTTGATTGAACCAGTTTTCTATCGTAGAAAGCTATAAACCATGCATGAGCTGTGCCCTAATGCAGAATCCCTCTTTCCCATTGTGTTTCTGAATGTCATATGGTACCTAGGAAAACTTAAAAATTTTCTTTAGTATCCTACAAATGTTGAAATGTTGATACTACCTTAAGGTAGTATTAGCATTTGAGCATTTTCAATGTAAAATTCATGCCAAATATGATTTGAAATAAATTACCAATCATCAATGATCAATTCATATTTGAAATGTGTATTAGGCCCTCAATGCATAGTTCAAATGTATTCCCAAATGCACTTTAATAGATCCAACTTTTCAAACTGACTGACCTTTTTAGTAAAGGCTCCCAAAGGATCCCTTCTTTGGTTTTGAGGTTCGAACAGTTCAAACTTAAATTAGTCAATTGATCTCAATTTCTAACGGCCTTGATAGAAGTCTTAGGGTTTTGGTTTAAGCTAACTCTTATTACTGCATAGTCTCATTCCTCCACCTCCTAGATTTAATGAGTATACAAACGAAGATAGAGAAAAAGAAAGAACAAGAAATTAGAAGATAAGGAGAATAAAAGAAACACAAACCTGTTCAAAGAACACAATATTGGCTTTCTATTGGGAATCTTCTCTAACATGGGTTCCACTTTTTATACACTTACGTTAGAGAAGAGTCCCAATAGAAGAGCTAACACAAGGGAGAAACAATAAGGTGTATATTTCCCCTTTTTCTTCTCTAGTCTTCTAATTTCTCATTCTTTCTTTTCCTCTATCCTTCTTTTTAGTTATCAAAACTAAGTTGATATGATTTCCCACATACCCTACCAGTAAAATGTATTGTGTAAACACAAGGTGTGCTACATCTAAAGCAATAATTTTTATTAAACTAGTAATTATCATAGTAAAGAAAACCATAGGATATTGCCTTCAACCATGAATTGCTAATACCATTCCAATCAGCTGAGTAAGAACTGGAATTTGTAAAGTTTGATTCAAAAATCTCAAAAATTGAGGGATTGCAAAATTCTGACTGGTCTTGGGACAAGCAAATTGATATTAAGCCGATTCCAACAAAATCCTGCTAATTCTAGCAATTTGGCCAATACCAGCAAGTCAAGTGAATTTTAGGAAATGCTGTCAATACTGCTGTTTTCAACCAATAGAAACCAATTTGCTAGCAATTCTAGTAAATTTACAATCATTAAGGAAAAGATCTGAATGCATGATTTACTTGTGTCCAAATAATCAATCCCGATGACAAATCATATGACCTTCCTGAACTCAATTCCAATCCTGTGAACCTTGCTTTAGAAGGAAATAAACCTTAGTCATAATCAAAGATCAAATATATTTGAGAAATTGACCTTGTACTCCCATAGAACCATTAAAATGTGTCACATTGTTATTAAAAAATTTACTTTCCACATCTGCTACAGTTTAAGTGCTTCTTACAATAACAAGGGTTATAATCCTACCCAGTGCCCAATGCTTATGATTTTCTGACATCATTAGGCCACAAATGCACATTTACTTATAAACTTGTTGATTTTCTTACCCCTTATGGGCTAAGGAAACAGGGGAACTTTCTTGCCAATGTTCATAAGCAGGATGTGCCATGAAGGCCTCACATTGGAGATCTGAATAACTTCAAGGCACAAGGATCTTTATTGATTGATAAAAGCATGTGCACAAAAGCATTAGTGTGAGAAACCAATAAAAAGTAATTTCTCAACAAGTACAAACATATTCAATTTCATGAACCTCTCAGTAAGATAGCATGGAAGCTCTATTGACACTCTTAGTCATGCAAAATTCCAGTTTATGATGTTGAACAGTATGAATTAATTAAACTTGTTATCTACTGATCCATTCAACTTGAAGCAGTCATATTTGTGTTTTCTGCATAAGAATGAATCTATTTACTCTGAATCCAACAGAAACAACATAAAGCATGTCTAATCCAACAAATAATACAGCCAAGCCACACACATTGCTAAAATATCGGTTGTAACATGTGCTAATTAAAAAAGAACCTGTTTCTCAAGTTGTCTAGCTCTTGCTTCTGCTTCTTCACATTTTTCTTCTGCAAGCCGAAGCTGAGAAGAGATAAATCAGCATGAAGAAAATGAAGATGAAAAACAAAAGAAGGCCACTGAATGGCAATACAAGCTAAACCAACAGATAGGTGCATCTTTATAAAGTGCCTTTGATTTTGTTGTTCTCTCACCTTTTCCCGAATATTTTCATTCTCTTCTTGTAGTACATCAATCTGAAAAAGAACAACAGCGGACAGTTCATTATACAACTTCTGAATATGAATCTATTTCATACATATAGATATAATGGATGACCTGAATAAGAATGATACATTATTTTCTTGGACTCCAAATTTTGCATATGCATCTGCAATCTGAGGACTAATTACCTCATCTTGAAGAGCAGAAGATAATCGTGCATTGCTGGGTTCTCTCACAGTCAAATTACCCAAGTCAACAGACATCCTATATGCAAACATAGGTCATGAATCTAGCTGAGCTGGAAAGTTATAGAAAAGAAAGGAACATCAATTCACTAGAGCATTTGAACACACTAGTATAAATGGACATGAGCACGTAGTGTATAACTTACCAAACAATTGCCAGTACAATACAAAGGCATCACACATGTACCATGTGTATCATGTTTGTCAACACTAACTGCTGGGTGTTGCACAATGTCAGTGAACAGCAGTTAAAGCACACAACAAATTTTGCTTAATATATGCCTTGCCATATACTTGGAAATGAAAAGGCTACTTATAGTAAGATAAATTGCTCGAACTTAAGCAGCATGGCTAATCATGCAAGAGATTTTATCTTTGATGATGACAAGTTGCATTTTAACAAAACTCTAGAAGTGAAATTAAGATATTTACCATGAAAAGGAGAAGATGATGTTAAGAGAAATATGTATTAGTTTATGCTAAGCCTATGTCATCTCATATATGAAGCCAAGGTCCTGTGGAAAAACTTTTCTTTTATAGCAATCTTGTCAACCTTCAAAATAACCAAAGGAGATCCTAGGACTCTAAATAAAAATCCTTATAGCTAAACAACTTGTTCAACCTATTCTATTACTACGCTAGAACTCTTATGTCCTGAATAAACTCAACATATGATTCTATAGACAACATAAATTAGCTGGTAAAAAATGGGGAAATACATCTGAAAAAGCTAGGAAAATAAGAAAAATCAAAATCGTTACCACTCTGACTTTGTCTCATGGCTTGATTAGCCCTTGATTTTTCCTAACCAAAAAAGGAGTGGGTTGAGAAGTCTCCAATTACTATATAACATATTTTAATTGTATTTCAACAAATTACTTGCAATCAAGAAATAATCATATAGAAAAGCAGGGTTAGATTGCAGTTAGCATTTGAGCTCTTAGTGGCCCTGTAAATACACTAGAAGAACCATGATCCAAACCTTGGGTACTTTAGTATTGCAATCATAATTTTAATAGGAAACTGTGAATATCTCTATTTTTCTTTCCTCCTTAAACAGTCTCCTCCTATACATATCCCATCAGTCCACTAGATTCTCATTGTTTAATGTTTGATTTCATATAAGTACACATACATGGGTTTTCTAAATTCAACATAGTTCTTTATATTATTATTTTTCCCTTACAACAATAACAACTGAAAGAGCCAAATCCAGATTAGAAATTTTTTTTCATTTGATGTTAATCTAAACAGATGATAGCCAAACATCATCAGGAAACAAGTCTACCAAAAGAATATGTAAATCAAAAACTGTGTTGATGTTATATAAATGTGAAGAAGACATGCTTGTTGCATCTAAGACATACATTAAATGATATGTAGAACAGTTTAACAAATTGAAATGAAATGCTTGAACATGTAGATAACAAGTAATTGTGCAAACTTCTCCAAATTCCAGTGTTGAGTTAGAAAATGGCTATCGACAATACTGATGTTAAACTTTGTGTTGTCTCAATCCATTATCAACTATGATGAACAAAGTCCATGGGTATGGCAAACAGTATCATAAAATCACAAATTTAAAGTGTAATGATCAAGAATTATGAGTATAGAGTTCAAAAATTACATTTTCTCTCTTCGGATGGAAACGGGAGTCTCTGATCTTTGACTGCTAATGAGAGGGTCTGATGGTGCTGTAGTAACAAGTTGTTTGGGAGTCTCTGTTCTTTGACTGCTGATAAGAGGGTCTGATGGCGCTGTGGTGCCAAGTGGTTTTGACGATGGTTTAATTGGTGGTATCATTGTAGCTGGCTTTGCAGCCACAGATGATCGACCGGTAGATGTTGGACGAACAGGTGTTTGCTCAGCAAGGTAGCGATTTATCTAATAAGGAAAATGAGGAATAGTATTCAATATGCCAAACCCTAAAAAAAATTCTGCATTATACTTAAATTATAACTAGTAAATTTATTATTAGAGGCACTGGAAAGATGCCATAAAATCACTAAAATGTTTGACATGTTAAACAGTAAATCTTGAGCATACATATCCCGGCTTTGAACCCAGAAAGAATTTCCTGGCAGGTATTTTACAAAACAAAACAAGTTTATTTTTAATTGAATATTTGAAAGAGAGATTTTACAGGTAATGCAGCAAAACAGATAAAGAAATCAAGGAAGAAAGAGTGGAGAGATCATGAACGATATACCGCGGGCGATGGAGAGCGAGCAGAGCGGCGCGGAGTGGAGAGAAGGTCGATTGGGGGACCGGAGGAAAGTTCGTCGTCGTCTTCGTTGTCATCATCGTCGTCGGCGTGCTGGTGGGCCATGACGCGGGCGAGGCGCTGGGCGGCAGCGCGGGCGGCGGTGTTCTGGGCGCGGCGGAATGTGCCGACGCCGGCCGACCCGGAGCGGAGGTGGCGGTTCTGGTGGTGGTGGAGGGGGTGGGCTGGGGACATGGTCGTCGGCGACGACGGCACCCCCGTGGAGCTCGATATGCTCTTCTGACGCGTGTACACCGGGCTCCCCGCCCTCAGCCGCTCCATCTATCCTCCCTCCGCCAACTCCCTCTCCGCCGACCGAAACCTCTAGGTTTTCCTTATCAGGTTTTCGCGCCGATCCACCTCTCTCTCTCTCTCTCTCTCTCTCTCTCTCTCTCTCGACGATTGAACTCTTCTTCCGAAGAAGTAGAGGAATGTAGCGGAGTTCGTGATGGCCAACGCAACGGTTAGGGGGGTTCGTTTCTTGAGACCAATAAAAGGAGCAAAGCGAAAGAGACTCGACTCCGTCAGAACACGAGACGTCGTGCTCGTCTCTCTACAATATTTTCCTTCGATTGAAGGGCCCCACTCGGGGTTTGAACAGTTGGAGAGGGCTGGTGATCGGGTACATTTACGGGCACTGCGTTCCAGGTTTGTTAAGCCTCAGAACGTGGGCAGTTTGAGAGCCAACGGTTCGGATTTTGAATGGCAACAGGGTGAGCCAGAGCGGGTCGGGTGTCGCGCGAACTGTTCCTACCTCAACTGTGACTCCGATTAAGAAATATAATATCATTTTTAATCAGACAAATTAAATTATAAGCATTTATACCATATATTATTTGTATAAAATGATATTAAAATTATGTCATGAGTCAAAGCTGGTCAAACATATTAAAGGATTAATTTTTAACATAATTCGAAGGTAATTCAAAGAATTGAATCCCCTGAAAAATATTGAACAATATATTCAATAATAATTAATTCAAAATTATAAACACTCCTTGTTGTTGGGGTGTCATTGGACCATTACCCGGGCCCACCATGCTGATATATCCTCACAAGATGACATTTTTTATGCAAATATTGCAAGAAATTTAACCCATAAAAGTAGAGCTTGCAGCAAGTTTATATCAAAATAAATAAATGATTTAGCTTCCAAATAAAAGAGAAAAATTTTCTTCATATCTCTGACAGCTTTATCCCCAAAAACACACTGTCTTTCATGACATCTCTGCCTGCTCACAGAGACTAAAAGGAGATAAGAGTCTAGTGAAAAAGATGAAATGCAGCAAATAAACTTGAAATATATAAAATTCGGTTCGACTGAGAGTACAAATATTAGTACTACAGTGCATCTGATATAAAACTAATACAGATTTGTAACAAAAGATATTAAGGAATCTGCCAATGCTGTGGCTCACAAGGAATCTGCCAATACTAATCTCACAAATAGTACGTATCGTTCATGATGCAAATTGGCAATATAATGAATCCTGGAATTCACCGAGGTCGAATATACATTTCTTGTTTCTCCCCTGTTGTTATTCTGGCTTATTGCCATCCATGGACATTGCACTCAATCGGGTCCATCGCGTTCGGTCGGTGAACCAGGAACAAGTGGAACAAATCCCCGCCCGCCAAACACCGGGCGCATGAAGGCATCATCGAACATGCGCCAATAATGATGAACAGAGCGCGACGGTGTCATAAGAAGCATTCGGAGACTCGTTGAGCGAGGCACACTGTTCTCTGCTTCAACTTCTATTGCCTGTCCATTGCTGAGTAGTAGAGAAAGAAAAGAATTTGGACTCGAAGGATCTAGCGACAAGCTCATGGTGAGATGTCTCGTGCTTGGAGGCAGGAAGAAGTGAATAAGAGGCTTGGTCATCAAACCTAATGCCTAAGCAAATGAATAAATATCAGCAGCACATTCAAGCAAATAAAAATTTACAGTGCTACCAAATTTGGTAGTCATACTAGAGAAGAAAATTTCAATGTATTCTCGTTTTCATTCTTCATGGACAATATAAAGAAAGTTAAATGGATATAAGATCAGCAAGGCTATCTATGAGCACCAAAATGTATAAACCTATCATATTCAGGCCTTGCTTTCGGCTTTAAGATGAATGTATAAGATGGTCTAGAAAACAATAGCCAACTCCGTATGTTACAATAACATCAGTACAGCAAAATTGTCACTTTTGATGAACACTGCAGAATACTCAATGTACCACATGATTATTATCCAACTCGATGATGATTTGTTAAAACATTTATCGTTTGATCAAGATTCCTGTCTAAGACGAGATTGTAATAGATGTTTTGATATATCAAACAAACATTTATTTTTTGATGTTTAAACTGTTTAACACAAATCCTTAGCTGCAAATGAGTAAATTGAGCTGGATTACACTCTCATAGCAATATGTGACTGGGAGATAGAATATGTCTTACCACTGTAGTGAAAAGAACAACTGAAATGGTACTCGTGATCATAAATGCATTTCCTTGCTGATGAGTTTGGCCAGATCTGGTAAACTGCAGGAGTATCATTTATGTCATCACTTTATCAATATAACAAACTTGCAAATTGTTTGTCATCGATAAATCTAATATGATAGACTTGCTGATTATGCACAGTACTTGGTACGATGTATAAGACAGTGCTTTTCAGTAACATTAGCTTAAATTTTCTAAAGACTGCATTAATAATCATCTAGCAAGAAGGAAGAGACATGGATGTGTGCATTTAGTCAAGGCCTGATGCACCATATTCCACAAGAACAGAAAAAAAAAACAAGTACATATTTGGGACTAAAGGATCCATTTGGATGACTGTATTCCTTTCCTTTTGTTTCGAGCTGGCAACGTTAATTTTCATCTAAATTTTTTCCATCATCGTTAAAATTTTATTAAGCAAATATCTCTGCTACCAAATTATTTAAAAGAAATTAAGAAAATGTGACGACACACTTATGAACTGGACTTGTAAATTGTGTTGTCTTGATTGCCTTTTCCCATGACAAAAGAATTTCTGTCACTGTTATCATATAAATGTTTTTTGCTTTTACATAACATAAATAAATTCTCTCTTTCATGATTTTAGAATGATGGTAAACAGAAAAGTAGTGAGCACTGATGTACTTGTCAGTATAATTGTTAATCTAAAACGAAAGCTTCTGGCACTGGAAAGCACAAGCTTTGCATTTTTTCAATGAAAGATCAGGCTGACCTGATTGTAAGCAAGTGCAATTGATACCGCACCTCTCATAAGACCTGCCCACCAGATTATGACCTGTTGATATTTGAACACACATAAGTAGAAATGATATGTGAATTTACAAACAATAAGCCAAGACCAAGTAAATAAGGATGGAAGATACTTGCTGCTTCAACGTAAGTTTATCATTCTGAGAAATTCTGCTTATGTTGGCGATGAGAGAGAGTGGAAAAACAAAAGCAGCTCTGCCAACCGATACCAACCCTAGAAGAACTAAGCTCACACGAATTGATTTTTCAGGGCTGTGGAACAGGAGACATAGTGAGCTACCAACGCAAACAATCTCATAGCAGTAGTAAACTGCTAAGTGAAGAAAAATGCAGATGGTATATGTTTTTAGCCAAGCAACTTTCGAAAGAGATGTCATAAAAAGAGAAATTGTTAGGTATTCACTGTAAAAGAACCCTTCAGTATACAAGTTCGGAGTGCTTTTGATAGTAATAGATTATAACCATTTCAAGACTCATATGATCTTCCTAATCTCAGTATATGTAATAACATGGATTATGCACAAAAAGTTAGATATCATAATAAGGCAACGCCTCTGTTGAATGTGGATTTTATGTTCTGGTTTAACTTTGTCTAGAATGTCCAAATGAAGTCTGGCTCAAGATATCCACAACATGATAAAAGTAGTAAATTAATAAAAAATATATCTGGTGCCAATATATAACAATTATGCATTGAGACCTCAGATAATATTGACATATGCTAGTTAGCAGAAGAAAATTCTGGAGTAAACATAAATTATATCTTGTTCCACTTTACAAATGAGCTATACAACCCATACAAGAACAAGTAGCAATCCGAAACGTAACAAACCTGCCACTGACAGATCTCCACTTCTCAATGTCTAATGCATCCATTCCAACATAAAGAAAGAGAAAAACCTCAGCGATAAATGACAATGTTGCAAAGGCATGCCTGAAATGACAAGAAAGAAAAGGATTAATAAATGTAAACTAATTTGTATAAGCCTGAAATAGAGATAATTTAAATATGAGAAGCAGCATTTAGTGCTGCTGAAAACAATAGAAAATAATTTACTTTGTGGTGACCCTGGAATTCTCTGTCACATTATGCCATGTATAGTGTGACATTACTATTCCACAAAAGAATACTGTAAGAATACCGCTTAAGTCTAACAACTGCAAGAAAATTAAAGTTTAGGGGAAACAATCTCAGTCTAATCTCACTAAATCCAGCATATTGGAGGTAAGAAAATTTTGTGTTTTCTTGTTGATTTAAGATAAGATACTCACTTCAGCCAGCATATAAGAAAGGTAAGCCATAAGTATCATAAGAGCAACTTCTCGGTCAGTTGAATGCCTGGAAAAATATCAGAAGCGAAAAATAAGCAATGAGAGATTCAGAAAAAATCAATCTATAAGATTATGCTTTCAAGTTTCAATCATTTACATCAAAGTGAAAAAAACAAAGCAGCAGTTCAATTGAGCCCTTATGGTGCTGCTAAGTTATATAGAAATTTGTTTTCCTCTGGTAAACACTGTGCCAGGAAACATAGCTAAGAGAAGGTTGGCTTTCTTTTCACAAACCTTCCAAAATACAACTTTTTAATAATATAAGCGCTGAGCAATCCTGTCTGCAACAAGATAGACAAAACTCAGCCAAAACATTACATGATAAAAAAAGTAGAGCATATTCTTGGTGAGTAGAACTAATCAAAACTTACAAATGCTCCAAGAAAGGTGCTAGTAGAAAATAGATAAAAGAAGTTTACAACAAGCTTCATTACAACTTTGATGTCGATATGAACCAGATCAAATTTCTGGATTGCATGAAAAAGCACCACGGATGTAGCATCATTTACAACACCTTCACCGAAGACCAGGCTATAAAGCAAAGGTGTGTCATCCTGATTAAGCACCTGATTTTCAAGTAGTGAATTTCTGAAATCAATGAGCTGTTATCAAATAAAGAACAACTGTAAAGGAAATCTGCTATATTTGAGAACCTGCAAAGTGCAAACAGAATCTGTTGCAGAAAAGATTGCCCCAATTGCTGTATAAACAAGAAATGAGATCAAAGAGCTGACTAGAAGTCAAGAAAAAAAACACAGGAATTGATGCTAACATGTAAAGTATTAACTAAAGAGTGCAATGTAAGAGCATTTAGTTACCAAAATAATCTCTAATTTCCAATGCGCCTAAATCCATTATTCTGAAAACTTGTGAAGCACCTGGATCAATACCAAGTCACAAATGAGTGATCCACATCGTATATATCTTGTTAGATGCTCATAAAAAAAGAAGAGAAATGAATGATCCAGATAATGCCAATCCAGTTAAACTAGAAAGAGTTACTGAAATTCAAAGAATGAAGATGATTGACAAATAAGTGAAGGACGATAAACGATATGAATATGAATTTCTTATAGAATCATGTAAAATTATTGCTTAAGCTAATATATTTTGTTTGTGGGCATGAATCACCTGGAAGCTACTCAGGACAATGCCTACTGAACATATAGCAACTACTGCCTAAGTCACAAGTCAGAACTTTAATATCTGCCATATTCCTCAATGACATTGCTCATAGCCTCACATCACTATAAGATATTTTTTCAGGGACAGGATCAGCTAAAAATATTTAACAATGTCATATGTATAGTGGTGCCCATTTATGTTGGTTTTATGATGACTGTTATCAACAGCACCCATTTTTGGATCTGAAAAGATAGTCTGTCGGGTGAATTTCTCCTGCATCCCAACAATGTAAAAAATTCATCAGGGAGCATACAAGAGACTTGTTCTCCATCCTTTTAGCAAATATGAGCTCGATGAGCCATCAAGAAATATTTTTAGCAGCAAGGCATAACAATCTAGTCCACAAATTATAGAATGCAACTGTTTGGAGAAGTTGATGTGCTATTGAAAAAAAAGGAGATGGGTAATTTATTGTTTATATCCATTTAATACACTTATCAATGACTACTTATCTTGCCAATTATAATTTTCATGGTATTGCAGCTTAGGATGTTAATCGATGTCCAGATCTCTCTGCAATAAAGTGGCTTAGAACTTACCAAATGAGATTATGATGAACGAAATCACTGTTCCTACTACACCAAACAGCATAATTGTCATGAAATTGCGGAAGAATTGTTTCTTCTTTACTTGGAACCTGGTGCACAAGTCAACAAGCTTTTTTAGAATAGCCATTTATTTTGGGGATTGAAAACTCAAAATAATCTATACATGCAGAAAATTCAAGATATAAGACGCAAATGGTGAAGCAACAAGACAGATGCAAACTTAGTGGCTTACACCAAGGTAAGGTGATAAACATTATAATTTGAGATGGCATAGAGTAATTTACAAGTATAAAAGCCTAGATATAATAATTAAGTTCTAATGATTTGAGAAAACCAGTGTAGAGAACAATTTTTTATCAAAAATCAGCGTGGAGAACAAACTTTTAGCAAAAACCAGTTTAAAGAACAAACTTTTAGCATTCGAAGTAAGTCTGAAGCATAAAAAGTATGTCCAGCATAACTACCTAACAAATTCCATCACGAAATCCATTAAAGTATTCGTAGGCTGATTTCTCAATTTTGTAAGTGTTATCAGAGGAACCAATCCGATACCAATTAGAAAAATTCAACTTGGACGGAGTTGGAGTCAAAGTAAATCACTTCTCTTCACGAGAAAACCTACCCGGCATTGAAAATTATTGGTGGCAGCACATAGATAAAGAATAGATCTTCACTGAACATCATGATAACATAGTTCCTCCCTCCTGGGGCGAAAAGAATCACCGCTCCGGTGCACAGCCCCTGCGATCAAACCCCCCAGAATTCAAATAATTTCTACGAGCAGAAACGAAAAAGACCCCATCTTAATCCCAAAGAACGCAAAAAGAATGTAGGAACTCACGATGATTAAAGCAATGATGGACTCATTCATTCAACTATTTCTTCGAGTAGAAATGGAAAAAGAACACGCTCTTTGTCACAAAATATCAAAAAGATTGTAGAGCAGCGATGGATTCATTCGTTCAACTCACTTCTTCGAGCAGAAACGAAAAGGACCCATCTTTATCCCGAAACACCAAAAAGAATGTAGGAACTTACGATGATTAAAGCAGTGGTGGATTCGTTCAGCCACCGGTTCTCCTCGAGCAGGTGGCCAATCACGATGCAGGCACAGAGGAGGGCCACGAAGATGTTGATCGACACAACCGACGGGTAGTCGAAGGTCGAGTCGCCCGGATTGGTGGTCATCGTTCCCAGGTCGAATCGTCCCCCGGCCGCCACGCTAACAAAAACCTCAGCAGACATGGAGCCGCGAACCATAATATTGCCTTTCGTGGATGTAAAAATGGAAACTTTGTATTATTGGCAGCGATTGGGATGTAAAGATTTAAAAGTGGGTGCTGCAGGCACCGGCAATGACAGCGAAGGGCGTTGGCATCACGATGACTTGCCGGTCATAATATGTTGGGCAATTTGCCGGAAAAATCCCTCGTAATTACTTTTTAATCAAAAGCATCCCTCTATTGAAAAATTAGAGAATGGTTTTTTTTTCAATAATGAACAGATATATCTTTGTTTAATTGTCATTCTAGTTAATGACATGGTTAGATTACTATAGCATATATTTATAGTTTTTTTTAAGATCAAAAAATAGATTCGGGCATACCTTAATCTAAGTATTTCAGTATATAGAAGAATGAAAGTCGAGTTGAGAGTTTAGAAATTTTGATATGAATCGATTTGTTTAAAAATATATATATGTTTGATAAAATAAATCATTAATTTAAATTATAGGGATAGTAAATATCATCCATTAAACTAGTTGGGTAATTTTGATAGAATTTTCTTTTTTATGAAGATAAGATAATTAATTATCAAATTTTATTTTTTTAAGGTATTATGCACGAGTGTATTTTAGTTCATTGTCGATTATAACAATATAACTTTGATCAAAACATTTCAAAATTTTATAAATCTATTAGAATATGACTCTAATATGAATTATATTGGTTTTTCTGATGAATCTACGATTCTTTTCATTAAAATTAATTGTCTATAAATTTTATGAATGAATGTATTTCAATCTATTTTTTGAATATAATGTGAGGTTTTTAATATAAATTATGATATCATCGCGATGGAGGGGAAGGATGTAAGAGACAAAGAAGAGAGTAAGAAGAGAAGATGAAAAAGACAAATTGATCGGAATAAATTTATAGATTTTGAATAAATAGTATTAAGATTAGGGATAAAATTAAAATTCAGAAAAAAAGAAAGCCACCTTTCGAATAAAAAATAATTATGAAGAGTTTTTTTTTTGGATAAATTAGCCTAATATATTGTAATCCATCAACACCCTTCTTTAAAAAAAATTATCTTTATCCAGAAATCCGGATTAGTTATTGTATTATTATACAAACGAATTCGAGTATATATGTAATAATTTTGTTTTTAAGATTACCTAATCTTAAAAAAATTACCTAATTTTAATGAGACAATAGTTCATTAAAATGTCTTCATACCTCGCCTTCTTTACACTCTCCTGAGTCCTTTGCTTGTGCTCCTCTTCTCCTCACTCTACTTTTCAGTCATGATCTTTGCTTCTACTTCTCCTCCTTACCCTCTCTGTCTTCCTGCAAGCTCGTTGCCAAATTATATTTAAAGATATAAAGTATAAAAAATTATGGATTAAATAATTAGAGTTGTTGTCTATTTATGATAAGAGTTTGAGGTGCAATAGCTAAACATTTTAAAGTTTATGCTGATAAATGAACATGTCTATATTTGTTCACAAAGTCAACTTGAAAACATACGCTTAAAAGGTTCCTAAAATAAAAACTATAGATTTACTATTGAAATGTTGTTTTTCATCTGTGATGAAAGTTTGAGGTGCAACTAAACAAAATGTCCGCAAGTTGCATTGATAGATTAACATAGTTATACTTGTTGATAGAATCAATCTGAAGACGTGCCAAATCACCGTTAAAAAGTCCCTAAAATTATCAAAAAAAAAAAAATGGATTCATTATTAAGATATTGTTGTTTATGGTGAAAATCTGAAATTCAATGGACACGTTTGAAATGTTACATTGATAAATGAAAATTTTTACATTCATTTATATGTTAAACATGATGAATTTTATTAAAAAATCCTTTAAATCACCAACAAATGGAAAAATCTTTGGACTCATCACTAAAATGTTGCTGTCCATGGTGAAAATTTGCGATACAATATAACTACTACAAAATTATATTGATATATAAATGTGATTATCTTCATTCATATTTTTTAGGTTGAATATAATGTAACAAATGTCATTTATGAGCTAAGGTGTTTAAGTTACCTCAAACTTTAAAAATATAATGGAATAAAAATGTACATTATGAAACTATGAGTTTTTTTTATATTTATGTGATTTTAGGGTCATTTATAGAAAATTTTGATATATTTTAAGATCAATTATGCAAACCAGTTAATATGGAATAAACAAAAGAAGAAGACTCTTTTTCATCAACTTTAGTTTTTCACTTAAACATTTTTATGTTTCTTTTAGTGGCAATAAGGGTGGCAACAGCGATGGTATCATTGGTGATTGTAATGGTAATTTTGATGATAATGATCTTCGTGATGCAAGCAATTATAATGATCTTAATAATAATGATCGAGGAGTACCAGCCCTTATGGGTGACATCAGAAGCATATAAAGGAAGAATGACTTAGGAACTTTGAGAAATTTGTGATATACTCATCGACTTAGATTTAGGTGTTAACAAAATTCAAAATGATAATAGGATTAACGATGCTAGAATTGATACTAATGGCCATAATTAAAAAGGGATATTACCAATTTTGTAAAAAAAATATCTAACTTATCAAACTACAAAAGTCCAATTGTAAAATACTACTTTACATATGCCATTACTAGAATATATTTGAAAGAATTTATTCATAGATTTTATATTAGGATTGTCAAAAACTTAAAGGGAGAGTTTTATCTCATTTTTTATTGACATTGTGGAAAAGATTTGACACAAGTTTGACATTCACACGTAAACTCGAACTTTGAGACCTACCACTTATGTAATAATGCACTAACAAACTTAAATATTTCAACAGAAACAGATAATTAAGGATTTTCTGAACTAACTAATTTGGTTTAAGAAAAAACCTAAACCAAGTATAACACACTTGGTTTAAGAAACAAATAATGCACCAAAACCATATCATAAATTTGATAGTACAAAGGTATACTTTTCCATTATCCAAAAAAGGGTCTTGCAGTAAATGAAAAAAAAAGGTATTGTTACATTAAAAATATTAAGGATGACCTTTTTAGGTAAATCATTATATATATCAAGATCTGTCATACCGAAGCGTACTGCCCGGTACGGGCGGTACGTACCGGTTCGATAGATTACCAGTACACGGATCGTCCCGTATCGCTACAGTGCTACAGTATGAAAAAATATAAAATTATTCGGTACACCAAGGTGTATCGTTCGGTATACCCTGATGTACCGCTCGGTACACCAGTATCGTACCATACCGAGCCCGAATCGAAACGTTAATACGATACGATACGATGAACCTTGATATATATATATATATATATATATATATATATATATATATATATATATATATATATATATATATATATATAGAATGTCGAATGTTGGCAAAGAAGTCCAATGTTGCCAAAGAAGTCCAAAGTTTCTTCTGTGTATCGTTATCGGCCTACAAACAAACAAACAAAAAAACATCTACTTCCATTTAGTTGTTTACTTAGGGCGTCCTTTACCCACTCGTTTGCATGTCTTGTATACCTCGCACCATTTTCTTTTTCTGAAAATGTAGATTAAAAGGGGAAAACCGTCCAAAGTAAAGGTCTGTCCAAAGTAAAGGTCTTAAATTAGGAAAAAAGAGGAGCCTTTAAGAAATCACATCAAATTCAAGGATTGGAGAATTAATATGTACAGATAGTAGGGTTTTTTTTGAACGTATTCCATGTTTCCTTTTATTTTTTCTCAAAAATAATATATTTACTCACGTAAACATTTTAATACAACTCCATTAGGTATTTATGTCCTTCATGTATGCTTCCCATTCGTATCCATCAATATTCTTAGATTTTTTAAAAATATTTATGTCATTTTCACTTTATCGCATGGACCTTGAAAATTTATAGGTGTATAATTGTCAATTAAAATTTCAATATCAATGCAGAAAGACTGTTTTTAACTCTAATGATGTAATTTTATAATTAAAAAAAGCCTAACTAAATAAATTTGAAAATAACAAAACTTGGAGGGAATGTACATATGCAGCTAATATGTAGACCATTTAATCCTTTTAATACATTTAAATACTTTCACAAAAAAACTTTTTAATGTAAATGAATAAAACATAAAACTATTTAATTTATAGAAATATATAATATTTTTGAAATGTATTAAGGTTGTAGATTATTATACTATCGATCAGCTAATGTAGATTAATTATAATTAGAATTATGTAATTTTTTTGTGTATATATATATATATATAACTCATTGACTTATAAGGGATATGAACGCAATTGTGCATTCTGGGAGGAGTCAAATGAGAATCAGAAACTTAGGGGGGATCTGTATGCACTTTTGTCTTCTTTGACACTACCAAAACCTGTATATCGAAGAGAAACCATAGAAGCGTCAGGAATTAAAACAACAAACGTTAGGGCTGTTTAGAGAAATTTAAGGACTAAAATGAAAACTTAACTCCTCGAGGAGAGCGTTCTCAGATAAAGCTGATTTGTCGCCAACGAAGAGAGGAGGGCTGAACATCTCAATCCGACGTCCCCAACGTCTTCTCTCTCTCTCTCTTCGTGCGAGGGCCCGATCGAAGCCCCAGATCAATGAAGCGCGGCTGAGACTGGATAGGAGCCCCGCGAAGCGCTCGCGAGGAAGGCGACGAAGCCGCGAGCGAGGGGCGGCACGTGAGGCGGAGGAGCCGAGAACCTGCGGACGCCGAATCGTTCCTTCTCGCCTTCCCTCTAAGGAACCTAGGAAAGGTCGAATCCCGGGGTCCTAGTCGAATCGCCGCCGGTTCCGCACTTCGATTCCCCCTCCGTTCCCCGCCTGATCTCTCGTTTCCCGATTCAGCGCCGGTCAATCTCAAGGTTTCCTCTTTTTCGTGATCTGCGTGTTGGATTCCTGAAAGAAGCATAGTGTGTCTAGTTTCCTTCCAAACAAATTAAATGCGAGATCCGATGAACTCTGGGAGTGAGAGAAACTAATTTGAGGTAATTTGAATGCGATTTCGAACATTTAATCGTTGAAGTCTCAGATATCGTGTACGGTTAGTGAGATTAGGCTTGGCGTTAGGAATGCGGCAATTTAACCGACACAACCATAATGCTTTCTGGAAGGAAACATGCAATCCGAGTCGCAGACGTGTATAACAACTGTAAACTAGTGGTAGGTGTCCTATTTTTGAGTTGCTGACATTTTCTTGCAATTTTGCCTTGGACACATTGTTTGCATGTAACAATCGTTTCCCTTAAGTGCATCTTTGTGTTAATCGTGGGTGGGCGAGTGATATTGGTTCTGACAAATGTTTTTTTCTAGTGACTATGAATCTCGTTATCCACAATATAGTGACCACTATTTAACAATATTCATGGTCTTGATTAGTCATATATGTGGTGTAATATTTTTTTACCTTTGGTGAGAACGATCTTATTCTCTTGGATCACTATGTATCCTATGCGTTAAATCTGCATGCTTAAAAGTATTGTTCTTTTGTAAAGCAGGAGCAAGCACATCATCTCCAATTAGCCATTACTGTGGTTGTTGCTGTTATATCTGTAAAAACATAATATGTTTAGATAAAGATAACCGAGTTATCTGAAGTAACACATTTTATGTATATCTATTTGTGTTGCAACATATTTGTTTCTTTTTTTGGCATAAGTTTATCATGGAAGTATATGAATGTCATAAGAGCTGATAATAAACTGTCCTGACATTGTGATCTCGTTAGAGAAATATCAGGGTTGATAACAGAAGAAACGAATGGTTGTATAGCTGTATTACACAGGTAATTATGTATTTCATGATCAGGGTTTGCAACTTTTTAAAAGATTTGACTATTTCCACACAGATTTATTAATTAGAGGGAACTAGAAAGCCCAGAAAAATGAAAATTTGAAGAGACCAATTAAGAAACTAATCATGAAATTATGTGAAGCCATTTAAATTTTAAAGTTTAAAGCAAGTACAGAATTAGTTTTTCCTTTATGCTTCACTGCCTTTCAATTGCATGTTAAAGCTATTTATTTGTTCTCTTTATAATTGTGCATATATTCTTTTGCTCTTTCACATGAATGATGGGTAGTAATTTTCAATACAAGGTTCCGATAGCAAACTAAGAAGTTAGATGGCCTCAGGCTTGTGCCATAGTAAGAAATGGAATTGTTCAAGGCAATCGTTCATTATGTCAAGTTGTGTTTCATTTACTTGCAAGTAATAGTTTGATAATATTTTGACCATTTTCCGTGATTGTAATTTAACTTAAATTTCCATAGTATAGGTTGCTTGTCCCCATGGTATGCATGCTTGGACGTGGGAGAATGGCAGCAATGGTGAGGCTGCTTAAGGTTGGAAGTTTTCAAGAAATTACACGAGGTGATTCTGAAGTTATTGGACATGAGCCTTTTCAGGTTATTCATTGTGCAAAAGTACATGATCTTGCAAACACATGACTAGCGAACTTGGTTGGTTGTTTTGTTCTTGCTAAATTTACACTTTATTAGCAAAAGAATTACAACAACAATCTGAATTTTATTTAAAATTTAATAATAATAACGATCATATCTAAGACAAATATTAGCAACTTGATAAGAATATCAACATAGTTTGCCATTGCCAAATCAACAATCCTAATAATTTCAGTATGAAGATTTATGTGATTATTGACATGCTCTAATTTTCTTATAAAAAAGATAAATATATCTGAAATGTTAATTTTGTAATATCCATCCAGAAATTTCTTTTGTGTATCAAATAATCCAGAGATCTTTAACTGTTTTGATGGAATCTTGAACCCATATCTGGATCTAATAAAATAAGGGAGAAACTTGATTTTTGGTTTCAGAAGTTTTCCTTGACATTGAAGAGAATATTTTCTGTATATCTAGGACAAATACTAGCAACTTGATATTGAAAATTAATGTGATCATTGACATACTGTAATATTCCTTACAAAAAGGAGAAATAAATTTGAAATGTTAATTTTGAATATCCATCGAAAGTTTTCTTTTGTGTATGACAATGTCTGTGAAATAATTAATTGTTTTCATGGAATCCCAAACTCGTAGCTGGATCGATTAAAAGAAGAAAGAAACTTGATTTTTGGTCTCAGAAGTTACCTTAATATTAGAGAAAACATTTTCTTTATATTTATTCAAGTGTTTTCTGCCTAGAAGTAAGTGATTTTGTTTGTTCTGTTGTTTCTGTTATCTTTTATTGAAATAGAGGCTGAAGAAGGTTTTGGAGTACTGATAGCCTTTGTTGAATTTAGGATGAGATAGATGTGCACGGATTCTTCTCAAGTGTGAATGATTGGACTTCCATTTGTTTATAGTGGTTTAAAATTGAATTGACCAAAACTACATAATAGCTGACAACTGTCTGATTTGATTTCTTTTGAAATGGCCATGCTGGTTAATTGGCCACAATCAGGTTGATTTCACTTCTGGTATAGTTTCAGCTTGGAAACGGTGGATATTTCAAATGTTTGTATTGGTAGGAAGGAAATGGGTAAATACAACGGATTTTATATGGATGACGGTAAAGAAGGTTAAAGTAGTACTAGGTATAATTGTTTCTCTCAATTCATGTTTGACAGTTTTGTTAGACTTAGAAAGTAGTGATTTTATTGGTGTCTGTGGTGCTCGCCTATCACTTTTTTTTTCACTAATCTTGAAGAGCAAAAACGATATAACTGTGATCACTGCCTCAAATGAAGCCTTGGTAGCAATAACCAGGTTAGCTTTAGTTGTTATAGAAGTTATTGCCATTATCAGCAGATACCTGCTGTTCTGCTAGTTCTAAATTTTTTCTATAAATTGCCACTATGCAAAATCTTAGGCCTTTCCCTCTTTGTCCTAGTTTCTTGTTTATGAACAGCTGTTCATGTTTGCCATCATTATTTTCATATGTTCTCAGATATCTACACCTTGTCTAATAAATTTGTCCGCTACATAGGCTTAAAAATGGATATGATATAGAGGTATGAAGACTCTGAACCAGTGATTTAAAAAGCATTAGGCGCTAAGGTCCAAAAACGCTCGAGGCACTAGGCGCTCGCCTGAGCGAAGCGAGGTGCTAAAATATAAAAATATATAATATAATTAATAAATATAATTATTTAAATAAAAAAATATGATATTAAATTAAGAAAATCTTGTAAAATTACAATATCCCATTAACAAAAAGTCTCAAAATTCAAAACAATAACAATAACAATAATTTCAAATAAATAAAAATTAATAGTATTAAAATCAAAATAATATATTATTAATCTAATAAATAAAAATACTATTACTAGTATATAGTTAGTAGTATATTGTTAATATACTGTTAACAATATACGAAGTGAGAAGAGTGTGAGTAAAGGAAGATCGAGGTTGCTGATTGAGAGTAGCGGCAACGGTAGTAGCGAGCAGCGGCAGCGGAAGCGGGAGCGGTGAGCGACGACAGTGGCAGTGGCAGCGAGCAGCGGGAGCGAGAGTGATGAACGACGACAGTGGTAGCAGCGGGAGCTGGAGAGGCGACCGACGACAGCGGCAGCGGCAGTAACAAGCAGTGGCAGCGGGAGCAGGAGCGGCGAGCGATGACAGTGGTAGTGGGAGCGGCGAGTGACGATAGTGGCAGCGGTAGTAGTAAGTAGCGGGAGCGGCGACGGTGGCAGTGGCAACGATAGTAGCGAGTAGCGACAGCAAGAGTAGGAGCGGTGAGCAGGGTTAGGGTTGGGAAGTCATGAGAGGAAGGTTGATATCGGTGCTTTAGTTGGTTTGATTGAACCAACTAAAGCACCGGAGACCGAACCAGACCTAAAACTAAAGCACTGGTTCGGTCGCCTGGTTTAACCCAGGCGCTTGGGCTCGGGCAAGCGCCCAGGCGACGCCTCTTTGAAGAGCGCCTCCTGGAAATGAAGCGAGGCGCTCGAGCCTTGCCTCGCCTTGCCCGAGTGCCTAAGCGAGCGCCCGAGCGTCTATTGAAATCACTGCTCTGAATATGGTTTGAGTCTTAATGGAGCTAGATTTCACAAGTAGCAGATACTTAAACATGGCAGAACTTGGCTAAATAAGATAATTTGTAGACTTTTTTTTTTTGGTATTTGAGGTGTTCACTTTTCATTTCTGCTAACCACTTTTCTTTTCGGGCCTTTATGTCTAAAAAAAAAGCTTGTTGGCACGTTTGGGTTATTTCCTTTGTACTTGGTAAAATTGTAGAAATCACACTGACATTATAACATGATGTATTGACTAAGCATCCATTCATTTAGGTAGAGAACATATGGAGGTTTACTGGAATATTTATGATATCCCAGTTTAGTAGTGTTAATATGTCTATTATTGACTTCAATGTAAGCATTTTGGGCTGCTGGTTCAGACCTATTAAATTAATGGATCATTTATCCTATCAGATTGGATTGTAACAAGTGGTGTTAGAGCGGGTTTAGTATTAAACACGATGAGTGATTTAGTAGACAGAGACCGAGGACACCTCTTAACATGAAGTCATCACTGGACTGAAACCCATGCACCTTATTAGTGCTTGATTCTAGGCTATGAGCTGGCTTTTGATGAAGAAGTCATCCTAGGGGGAAAATTCTGACACACCCTATTTTAGTTCTCATACGAAGTAGGAGATTTGAGTGGTTTAATAGTTAGATGAGTCTACTACTATTAGTTTGAGCTTAAACATTTTGAGCTAGAGGTTCAGGGCTATAGATTACTGAGTCAGTCATATGCTGGGATGGAGGAGGAGAAAGAGGCAGAGAAAGGGAGAGAGAAAAAGCACAGGAGAGAGAGAGAGAGAGAGAGAGAGAATGCTGAGAGGAGATGATGAAAAAAAAAAAAAAAAAAAAAAGAAGATAGGTTTCAAAAATTAAAATAAAATTCATAAGGTATCAGGCAGTAGGCCTTTTTGCTGGTACACCTGGTTCCAACAATTAGAATCAGGTGGCACATATGATAAGATTTATACCAGAAGATAAGCCTGGGATGAACACAAACTGGGCAAAAACATAATGGTCTACAACTCTACATAACATTTCACGATTAGACTGGTATTCACCAGCCTATACCAACCAGTACAGACCCGGTTTTATAAACATTGATCCAAATAGTTACGAGTGTGAAATCATACTTGATGCATAATTGCATGTTTGCTATCATGGTATAGTGAGAGCAAGAATTGCCATCTCGTGGTGTACCACTTCTTTTGGCTGGTATATGCCTGTCTAATCCAATATATGTCTTTCTGTTGTTTGCTTTTGATTTCACTGTGATGACTCATGTTTAAGTCTATTGATCTAGCTCTTCTATGACTCCACAAAAACTAAGAACTAATTTAGATATTCCTAGTTATGGTTTTTTATCAAATGAATTATCTCAGAACAGCTGTATTGTACTATTATAGATAATATTTCTTCATGTTTTGCAGAAGAAGCAATCAATGAGAAAATTGCTACTCAATCCATAGACAATGAATTTCATGATGCGGATGAGGCAAACTTACTTGAAGAAGAAGGTTGTTTTTCTTACTTTCTATAATAAAGTTACATTATGTTTTTATACTGGAATTTAATTCAATATCTTTCTTTTATGCTTTTACATTGGCTGATCTTTGTGCATTTATCATCACATGTCACATTTATATCACAGTGGTGCTGAGTGCTGTTGATTTGGATGTTTACTAGTGTAGTCTAGTAAGGATGAAATTGAATGCAGTTGCCATGTTTTGAACTGCTGTAGTATGAGAAGATTTGGCTGTATCATCATCAACTTACTTTTATTTATAAGAAGCTGGATGGATGATGCATTGTGCCATTAGAGTTATAAAATCTCAGTCTGATGCTGACTTTGGTCAATGGCTGACCAGTACGACACCATTATGGATTGAAGTGCTGTCACCTGATATGGATTAATACCCTTCAGTCCAAAGAGAAAGAGGAAGAGAAGATGGGGAAGGAGGAGTAGGATGAGGGGAGGAGGTGGTGGTTCTTACAAGGAGGAGGAGCCAGCAGTGACATGCTGGGATGGAGGAGGAGAAAGAGGCAGAGAAAGGGAGAGAGAAAAAGCACAGGAGAGAGAGAGAGAGAGAGAGAGAGAGAGAGAGAGAGAGAGAGAGAATGCTGAGAGGAGATGATGAAAAAAAAAAAAGAAGATAGGTTTCAAAAATTAAAATAAAATTCATAAGGTATCAGGCAGTAGGCCTTTTTGCTGGTACACCTGGTTCCAACAATTAGAATCAGGTGGCACATATGATAAGATTTATACCAGAAGATAAGCCTGGGATGAACACAAACTGGGCAAAAACATAATGGTCTACAACTCTACATAACATTTCACGATTAGA
The DNA here is from genome assembly GCA_004837865.1 of Musa balbisiana. NCBI lineage: Eukaryota > Viridiplantae > Streptophyta > Magnoliopsida > Zingiberales > Musaceae > Musa > Musa balbisiana. Next base: position 17,613,106 of record CM017189.1, read on the forward strand.
CTGGTATTCACCAGCCTATACCAACCAGTACAGACCCGGTTTTATAAACATTGATCCAAATAGTTACGAGTGTGAAATCATACTTGATGCATAATTGCATGTTTGCTATCATGGTATAGTGAGAGCAAGAATTGCCATCTCGTGGTGTACCACTTCTTTTGGCTGGTATATGCCTGTCTAATCAGGGAGAAGGAAGCAGACTGCCAAGTTTTGCGTCGTGCTAACCTGGTCTCCCTTCTTATTTGATTTCAATTCATTCCAGTGTGAAACTTATCTAGACTGAGTCCAGATTGATGTTAGCTAGCCTCGAAGCAAGATAAAAATCATGAGTAGCTCCAGTTTCAGAATGACTTTTGTTTCTCCTTGATTTCTCTTCACCAACATCACACACTGGATATGGCTGGCTGCTAGCCCCCCATCCTGCGATCCATCCCATTGCTGAATCCAACGAGTCTTTTTCTAATAGTTTAGTGTATGATCCACAAGTTGACATAGAATTTTGCGTAAGGATTCTTATCTCCAATATATATAATAGTTCAAGAGGTTACTTGGATTGGCATTTTTCTAATAATCTTGTCTTTATTAGGCTTGCTGCTAGTTAAAGTTGAAGTTTCTTTGCCATTTGTTTGTTATTAAAAAATCAATTAAATTACTTTTTTTCTCGTCACTTGTGCAGATATGCATGTATTTGATTGTAGACCATTGACAGATCCCCTTCACCTGGTAATTTCTTTGTTTTCTGGTGCATACTATGCAGAGCTTGATGAATGTCTTGAATAAGCATTTCATAGCAGCTTACTCTTATAATACAGTTTAAGTTGTATAATTCAGCATATATTTCAAAGTTCAATGCGTTTTCGTTTTCAGTTGCATCTGAGATTTTCTTCTTGCAGTAATCTGTTTATTGGCAGCATTTTTCTGCTTTGGTTCGGAACTCATGTATTGTTATCTTCTGATATCTTAAGAAGTGTTTTAGGAGTTTTGGCATCATGGTGAAATTGCTCTTTTATGACATGGGGGATTCGAGTCATAGAAATGGCTGCTTACTTTGAGTCTTCCTTGTAATGTTCATGTATTGATCAAGATAGTTTCTCACAGAAGATTTGGCCATTTTTGAGTCTTCAGTAGTCCTCTAAAGCTGTTACCTGAGATCATATCTTCGTTTAGCTCATAAAATTGAGATAAAGACCAATGGTACTTGTTTAATATTCTTTTTATTTCTTAAGTTCTTGTTGTTCTCTTGTCCAATTTACTTAATGGACTCATCAGTGAAAACCAATGGACAGCTGCATCTGCATCACAATGATTGCCATAGGCCATCGCCATCTTTGCCTGACCCCTGTATCCACCAACCAGTCCTCTCCAACTAACCATGTCCTGAACTGCACCACCTGCATCTTAGCTATGAGCTTGGATTCTAGTTGTTTGTGATCATCTATGCCATGACCTACTTTTAGATGGAGGAGAGCAGGAGACACCAGGATGAGAATTGGTATGGATGGTATGATGAAAAGAGGAGAGAAGGTGATAATGTACTGACAATTATGAAAGAGAAGGGGGGCGGGGGCGGGTGAGGTGCTGATTACGATGAGTGTTGGCATGGCTGAGAGGATTCGGGTGAGGATCAATGGATGGAAACTATTCTTGAAAATGAAATGCCTACCATGTTTCTATTTTCTTATTCTTTTCCCCTGCTTGTTCTGAAAACTGAGAAAGGAAAACAAATTCTTAAACAACTTTTTGGTCATAATAGATGCAAGAAGCTTATGAATTGATATCCCAAGAAAGATTTAGTTACATCATGTTTAATGTTGTGGCATGCTGCTATGCTGGTTAAGTACAAAACTGCGACATTATAAATCTACCTACTCATATCAATTTGATCAGTGTTTGTTGGATCTTGATGCAGTCTACTTATTAGCAAGACTATCACATACTTGATTGAATTTCCTACCAAAATTGAAAAATCTATTAAAAAGAGATTTTCTTAGGGTGGAAACTTACTGATTTGTCAATAGCTCTAGTATTTTGTGACAATTATAGCCTAACTTTAATTGCAACACTTTATTGTTGATACGAGATTATCTAATTTGATGGCGTTTACTTGAAACTAATAAATAAGGTATATAAAACCAAAATTTTCATCACTAAAAATTGTTTTTGAAATATCTAAAATGATGATAAACCACAAATATATGTATTTATGAGTAAAAATGTTTAAAAAATATTGCCAAAATTCTTTCTAGCTTTTCTTTTGGTTTATTTATTTCTTTATTTCAATGATTTTATAGAATTTTTCTATCAAGACCACCAAATCTGCCAAAAATGTATGGTTGTAACCAAGGTCTGCAATACCGTACCGTATCGATATTTCGAGGCTGGCTCGGTACGGTATGGTACCGTGTACCGAGCGATACACCAGGGCATACGGAGCGATACACCTAATTTAGGGTGTAAAACCCTCCGAAAATACCTGAAAATAAAAAAAAAATTAAGATAGGGTTTTTAAGTTAGAAATAAATATAGTAATAGTATAAGTTTAGCAAAATCAATGTAAATTAGGTGAGAATAGTATCACATATCTTTTTCGGGCTTTGAGGAAGTCTTGTTCAAGGTTCGTATTTCAGTCCGTTATGGATTGTTCTTCTGTAAATATTGAAATATCTACAGAAAAATCATTTGAATTGTTAGACTATTTTGTTACAATATAAACTCTAAAATTAAAATAAATTAAATAATCACATATGTAGATATACCTGATTGTTGATTTTACCACCAAAATGAACGACGGGCCTCCACGGGTGGTGGATCGGGGTCCTCGATCCTATACATCTGCATATCAATATGATATGTTTGTTGGACCCAATCATGAAATTGATCCCATGACATAGTGTGTTGATACACTGTATGCCATTGATGCATTAATGTGGTGCTGATCTAAGCTGATCGTCATAAATCATATTTGTTTGAGGTAGCTCTTGAGGCATATATTGGTGAATGTTAGAGCTTCTACTTTCGCTACTGATCTGCTGCTCTGTATCATACTGTTGTTCAGAGAAGGATGACCAACTATCACCATATTGTTGTTGCCTGTATGATTCTCCATAATATGATGGTTGTGAATACAATGGGATTTTTTCTGTATCTATATCATGTAGGCTCTGTCGCATCTGCTCAAATTCATCCACTGCCTTCTCCTTTCGCGCATAAACTTGACCAATACCTTGTCGAGTTCCATGATCTGAATCTTGGGTGGCATGTGTAAAATATTGCTCCTCAGTCCATGCACCACCCTCAAGTTGTGTAGACGAGACCAACGACTGCCCGACATCACCGCCATCATCCGTCGAGGCACTATTGTCCGTGTTGCTGTCATGTCTTTGGACCGAGCGAGTTGTTGAATATAATTGTGAAGGTGTCTCGTCGCCCGACTCGATTCTTTCCAATGATACAACTGATGCTACTGCCTTTCCCTTTTGCCTTTGTACGCTGGGTGGACGACTGTGACCGTTGGGTGTTTGTAGTTCCTCGAGCAGTTTGACTCGATGTTGTTCGACTCCTGCCACGTTGTAATCAAGGGGGATTTTTCACCTGTTGGGGTTGTGCTTCTTCTTCTTCTATTGCCTCGGTGATAAAACGTGAAGGACGCTAAGGATCTCCCGCCTCATCAAGTAGAGGATCCTCTTGGTTCTCTGTTGCTTCAACCCAATCTAACATTAACTCTGAATCTTCGTTATAGAATTGGAGGTCAATGGGATCAATATCTGGTTCCTCTAGCTCTTTATCCAACTCAGCACATCGCAATCTTAGCTGCATGTTATAATGGACATATACTAGTTTCTCTAACCGTCTATAGGAGAGTTTGTTGCGGACCTTCGTATGAATCAATGTAAACGTTGACTAATTACGTTCACAACCACTAGATGTTGTTTGTGAAAGTACACGAACGACAACCTTCCTTAAATGTGGTGCATCCCCTCCAAATTGTAGCCACCACTCGATTGTAAAAAGATATAAATAAGATTTTATTAGTATAACAAATAATTAACATTAAATATAATTGATAATCAATATATATAACTTTTCCTTATCAGGATCCATAGTGTAACGACACAATATAGCTACAATGTCGGAGAATGAACCAATTGTTTCTCGAAATAATTGACCCTCCATAAGAGCATCGGCTGTATCAATAGTGTTTGGCAAGAGTCGAAATATAACATTTCGTAGTGTCGTTAGGAAATCATTTTGCGTTCTAAGAGCATATCGATATTGAATTGTCGGGTTTAGATAATACGCTGCAAGACATAATTTTGTTAGTATGATTTTTTATTATCTAAATAATAATAAATTAAATTATTCTGAATATGATTTTACCTGCATTGTGTATATCTTGATCCATATGAACTTCGGTCCGACGATCAATGATCCGTACGTACTGGTCAGCCTTAAAATCATCTTTGAATGCTCTCCTGACCTCATCTTTTGTTGAAATTAGCATATATTTAAGATATGACATCTGTGGACGCTTGTGCATATCGACCTTATGGAGAACAATATAAAGTGGTTCCACACCTTTTATGATTTCTGCTGTAGTCTCTCAAAATCTAAAGAAAAGAATGGATTTTTCTATCTTCTTTCCATCACTCAATTTCGAATATCTGGATTCAGACCACTCTTGTGAGGTGACCATTACCTTCAAGTTATGCCTTTTTTACTATAATGACTTTAATACAATAAAGTTGGTAGCAAACCGAGTAATTCCAAGTTGGAGTATCTCACTGTTTACATACTTTTGCATGAAAGCATGGACCCAATAATGATTATATATAAACTTTATAATTGATTGTGCTCGAGCTACACAATTCTTGATCTCATCCAACTCTCCAATATCCTTCAGCATTAAATCTATGTAATAAGCTGCACATGGAGTCAAAAACAAAGTTTTTCTTTTTTTCATCAATCGCAAATCGGCTTTTTTGAAATTCTCTTCATTTTCGGTTATTATTTGGACAACATACTGTGGTCCAATCTCCTCTACTATAGTGTCCATCAAGCTCTCAATGTAGTTTGCATCTTGGATTTGTTCAGAAGCATTAACGGACTTGTGAAACACCACTCTTCTATTGCAATAAACAAGAAAGTTGATGATACTCATTCTTGTTGGTCCTGTCTAACTATCACATATCAGTGTCACCCCATATTCGTCTCATTGCCTCTTGAAGGATTTGATCCAATCCTTTAGTTCTGCCACCTCCTCATCTAAGTACACGCCGTAAATCTCCTTCGATGTTGGAGGTTAGATCCCCGTGCCAGACTTTTGAATAGAAGAGACCATGCTATGATAATATGGACCTTGGGCTGTGTTGGCTGGAATCCTGTGGAAGTTGAACCATTTTGAGATTGCCTTCCCAATATCCCGTTATTTTTCTTTTGTGTATGCATCGTCAATCCGTGTCTGTTTCGCTGTTTGTGGGGGATAGGCTTGCGGATCAATATCAACAATATCTGGTGTGGACCTCCTGCCAAGACCTCTCATAAAACCACGGAGTCCACCATACCTCATGCTACTAGTTCGGTTTAACTGAGAAGGAGCAGTTGGTTTCCTCATGCTGGTCGATCTCTGGATTCCACTACCACTGCCATGCTCCAATTGTGAGTCAGGTCGTCGATGCCTAATTGCTTCATCGACCGTATACTGATGCTCCAATGATGCACAAATCCCAACTGTGAGATCCGGGTCGACTTGATCGCTACAACCCTTGTACTGATCATAAACTGGTTCCTGTGTAGCCTTTTAATATTCTTCCTCAACTCTTGTTTTCTTTTTTAATGTATCTTCCTTTGCTTGTTGTAGCTTGCTTTGAAATAATTTACGGATCTCCGTCGGAACCTTCTTTCATTTTGCAACATTAAGATACCCGCCAGCCAAATGCATTTTCACCCAAGTTATTCCTCCACTCTTGCTAATGTAGTCACAATAAATACGTTGCCAATGATGACGGTTGCCATCTATCTTTCGGGCATGAACCCATGCATCATCATGTGACTATTCCTTTGGTGTTATGATCCTATCAAATTTAAATCAAATAAACTATAAAGTATAAACATATTAAATTGACCAAATATCGATAAAAAATAACTAATCGCAATATTAAATAACTTTAATAAAACCTAATTAAACCTATTTTACCATCATATATATGTCAGACGTATAAAGGAAACATTAAATATATAATTTTGATCCAATATGATTCAAATTATGATAAAATCATCATTAGATACACTAATTACATGATTAACATAGTTAATTTTTCACTAATTACTTCTCTTTCAACACTATAAACATGGCAAACACCCTAATAGGTATTAAACACATTGAATTGACATAAAATCGAATAAATTTTGATTAAATCATCATTAAAATGACTAATCACAGCATTAAATAACTTTAACAAAACCTAATTAAACCTATTTTACTATCATATATATGTCAAACACATAAAAGAAATATTAAATATGTAATTTTGATCCAATATGATTCAAATTATGATAAAATCATCATTAGATACATTAATTACATGATTAACATAGTTAATTTTTCACTAATTACTTCTCTTTCAACATTATAAACATGACAAACACCCTAATAGGTGTTAAACATATTAAATTGACATAAAATAGAATAAATTTCGATTAAATCATCATTAAAATGACTAATCGCAGCATCATAAATATTTTTCAATATTTAATATGCATGAAACACACTAATCATAATATTAAAGATCTTAATTACTCTTTAATTAAAGAAAGAGAATACATACCTCTTGATTAGAAAGTTCTTCCTCTTAATCTTCCCAAATTAGCCTCGATTGAATTCACAAATCGTTGTTTTATAGAGTTTAGGAGAGAAAAAAGAATTTAGGAGTGAAATAGGGAAGAAGAAGAGTTTATATACTATGAGAAAGGGCTCTAATGGTCAAATAGACTATTGTTGCACTGTAGCACTATTACAGTACGGTAACGGTTGATTTCGACCGTTACCGAGTTGGGTCGGGCGGTAACGGTTGAAATTTCGACCATTACCGCCCGATATTGCCCCGTATTGTCCAATACGGGGTGCTTTTAAACGTTCTACCCGGTTGCGGGTGGTCCGCGTACCGGTATCCCGTCGGACCGGTACGTACCGCTCGTACCAGACAGTATCATTCGGTATTGCCTACCTTCGTTGTAACTCATCTTACTGAAACAACGAATAATTATAAAATCTTGAGCTAATTGACATTAACGATGTCAACAAGGTGGGCTTGGGCGGGGAGTGCTTCCCTTGTCCCCGTCTCATCCCCCATCTCCCATCCCCACTTCATTCCCTATTTAGACAGGGCGAGGGCAGGGAATCAACGAGTTCTTCACATTCTCTTAATTAATACATTTTATTTTTTTAAAAAATAAAACTATTATCAAAACTAATTAACAATATCAAATTTATAAATAATAATAATTATGTTATAAAGTTTACACATAATAGTAATATTCAAATACAAATATATCTAAATATAAATACAACTAAATATATCCAAATATAACCACAACCAAATAAATACAAATATATCCAAATCTATAAATTAATAGTTTTCTCAAATAATCTTGCTTTTCTAATTTTCATGCTCATATAATGGATCCCACATAAATTAGAGGGAGGATGTGCTTCCGACGAAAGGGGGTGGTAGCGGAGGCCGTTGTCGTTGGAAAAAGGAGAAGATGGTAAGGAAGAGGGGAAGGTGTGGCAATTACCGGGAAAGGGAGAAGAGGGAAGAGAGAGAGAGAGAGAGAGAGAGAGGGGGGGATACTATCGTCGAAGGGGAGTAGAGATGTCAATTATACTCGTTGGTATAGACACCTGTGGGGATAGAGGGAATAAATAGGGATGGGGGTGGGGATGAGGGGCATTTTCTATTATCTATGTTGTTATGAGATGCATTCTCCACCTGTTCTTGTCCCATTTATGTTATTATATAATATATAATATATAGTCATTAATAATAATATAAATAAAAATATATATATTTGAGAATTGAACCCAATATCTATGACTTTAATATGCCAACATTAACCATTAAACCAATCTTGTATTTAATTTTTTAATATATTTAAAAATTTTATAAATAAAATAATAGAAAAGTAAATAAAATATTTCATCAAAAGTTTAAAACCCTAATTTAGATTTGCCTCTTCACCATAAAGAAAAACTCCTCATTAGTCACAAGTTTTTAGCCACAAATATTAAGAATTGTTACCAAAAAATGATTTATTGATGAGATTATCACTAAAAATATTTTTAATAATAATAAATATTTTATGATTAAAACATCATCACTGAATTTTTTATATTTACAAATTAGTGATAATTTTGTCACTAATGTTATCATGAATATTTTGGGTCTTGTGATGATAATTTATAATTATAACAAATAATATTTTCATTGATAGACATTAGTATTATTGTCACTAAAACTACTATTAGTGACAAATTGTACAGTGTCACTAATGTTTATTTTATAATATTTATGTTTTTTGGTTTAAATATATATTAAATTTAATGGGATGTACGATTTGGACTATAGACTCATATATGATCTAGACCATAGGGTCGCTTGATCCTACGACTGAGATGAGAATGATAAAAAACCCTAAATGCTTCACTGCTGTTGTTGTATGAGGAACTTACAACGATTCAATCTTTTGGAGAAGCAATTGAGCCCACATTCCCTTTGACAATTGATGATCAATGATTGGTAACAGCTCCCCTTTAGGGATGTCAATGGGGAGGGGCAAGAGCCAAGAGTGCTTCTCCATCCCCATCTCATTCCCTATCCCTCATGCTCACCCCATTCTCTATTAAGATGAGGTGGGGGCAAGGATGGAGAACTTGCGGGTTCTCCATTTTCTCCAAATTAATAAATTTTATTTTAAAAAATAAAACTATTATCAAAACTAATTAACAATATCAAATTTATAAATAATAATAATTATGTTATAAAGTTTACACATAATAGTAATATTCAAATACAAATATATCTAAATATAAACAAAACCAAATATATCCAATTATATCCACAACCAAATAAATACAAATATATCTAAATATAAATACAAATATATCTAAATATAAACAAAACCAAATATATCCAATTATATCCACAACCAAATAAATTAGAGGGAGGATGTGCTTCCGACGAAAGGGGTGGTAGCGGAGGCCGTTGTCGTTGGAAAAAGGAGAAGATGGTAAGGAAGAGGGGAAGGTGTGGCAATTACCGGAAAGGGAGAAGAGGGAAGAGAGAGAGAGAGAGAGAGAGAGAGAGAGAGGGGGGGATACTATCGTCGAAGGGGAGTAGAGATGTCAATTATACTCGTTGGTATAGACACCTGTGGGGATAGAGGGAATAAATAGGGATGGGGGTGGGGATGAGGGGCATTTTCTATTATCTATGTTGTTATGAGATGCATTCTCCACCTGTTCTTGTCCCATTTATGTTATTATATAATATATAATATATAATATATATATATATATATATATATATATATATATATATATATATATATATATATATATATATATATATATATATATATATATATATATATATATATATATATATATATATATATATATATATATATATATATATATATATATATATATATATATATATATATATATATATATATATATATATATATATATATATATATATATATATATATATATATATATATATATATATATATATATATATATATATATATATATATATATATATATATATATATATATATATATATATATATATATATATATATATATATATATATATATATATATATATATATATATATATATATATATATATATATATATATATATATATATATATATATATATATATATATATATATATATATATATATATATATATATATATATATATATATATATATATATATATATATATATATATATATATATATATATATATATATATATATATATATATATATATATATATATATATATATATATATATATATATATATATATATATATATATATATATATATATATATATATATATATATATATATATATATATATATATATATATATATATATATATATATATATATATATATATATATATATATATATATATATATATATATATATATATATATATATATATATATATATATATATATATATATATATATATATATATATATATATATATATATATATATATATATATATATATATATATATATATATATATATATATATATATATATATATATATATATATATATATATATATATATATATATATATATATATATATATATATATATATATATATATATATATATATATATATATATATATATATATATATATATATATATATATATATATATATATATATATATATATATATATATATATATATATATATATATATATATATATATATATATATATATATATATATATATATATATATATATATATATATATATATATATATATATATATATATATATATATATATATATATATATATATATATATATATATATATATATATATATATATATATATATATATATATATATATATATATATATATATATATATATATATATATATATATATATATATATATATATATATATATATATATATATATATATATATATATATATATATATATATATATATATATATATATATATATATATATATATATATATATATATATATATATATATATATATATATATATATATATATATATATATATATATATATATATATATATATATATATATATATATATATATATATATATATATATATATATATATATATATATATATATATATATATATATATATATATATATATATATATATATATATATATATATATATATATATATATATATATATATATATATATATATATATATATATATATATATATATATATATATATATATATATATATATATATATATATATATATATATATATATATATATATATATATATATATATATATATATATATATATATATATATATATATATATATATATATATATATATATATATATATATATATATATATATATATATATATATATATATATATATATATATATATATATATATATATATATATATATATATATATATATATATATATATATATATATATATATATATATATATATATATATATATATATATATATATATATATATATATATATATATATATATATATATATATATATATATATATATATATATATATATATATATATATATATATATATATATATATATATATATATATATATATATATATATATATATATATATATATATATATATATATATATATATATATATATATATATATATATATATATATATATATATATATATATATATATATATATATATATATATATATATATATATATATATATATATATATATATATATATATATATATATATATATATATATATATATATATATATATATATATATATATATATATATATATATATATATATATATATATATATATATATATATATATATATATATATATATATATATATATATATATATATATATATATATATATATATATATATATATATATATATATATATATATATATATATATATATATATATATATATATATATATATATATATATATATATATATATATATATATATATATATATATATATATATATATATATATATATATATATATATATATATATATATATATATATATATATATATATATATATATATATATATATATATATATATATATATATATATATATATATATATATATATATATATATATATATATATATATATATATATATATATATATATATATATATATATATATATATATATATATATATATATATATATATATATATATATATATATATATATATATATATATATATATATATATATATATATATATATATATATATATATATATATATATATATATATATATATATATATATATATATATATATATATATATATATATATATATATATATATATATATATATATATATATATATATATATATATATATATATATATATATATATATATATATATATATATATATATATATATATATATATATATATATATATATATATATATATATATATATATATATATATATATATATATATATATATATATATATATATATATATATATATATATATATATATATATATATATATATATATATATATATATATATATTAGTGATAATTTTGTCACTAATGTTATCATGAATATTTTGGGTCTTGTGATGATAATTTATAATTATAACAAATAATATTTTCATTGATAGACATTAGTATTATTGTCACTAAAACTACTATTAGTGACAAAATTGTACAGTGTCACTAATGTTTATTTTATAATATTTATGTTTTTTGGTTTAAATATATATTAAATTTAATGGGATGTACGATTTGGACTATAGACTCATATATGATCTAGACCATAGGGTCGCTTGATCCTACGACTGAGATGAGAATGATAAAAAACCCTAAATGCTTCACTGCTGTTGTTGTATGAGGAACTTACAACGATTCAATCTTTTGGAGAAGCAATTGAGCCCACATTCCCTTTGACAATTGATGATCAATGATTGGTAACAGCTCCCCTTTAGGGATGTCAATGGGGAGGGGCAAGAGCCAAGAGTGCTTCTCCATCCCCATCTCATTCCCTATCCCTCATGCTCACCCCATTCTCTATTAAGATGAGGTGGGGGCAAGGATGGAGAACTTGCGGGTTCTCCATTTTCTCCAAATTAATAAATTTTATTTTAAAAAATTATTGTCAAAATTAATTAACAATTCTAAATTAACAAATAATAACAATAATATTTATAAAGTTTACACGTCATAACAATATTCAAATACAAATATATCTAAATATAAACAAAACCAAATATATCCAATTATATCCACAACCAAATAAATATAAATATATTCAAATAAATCTATAAATTAATAATTTTCTTTATTAATCCCACATTTCTAATTTCCATGCTCACATATTTGTGAAAGATAGATCCTACATACATAGAGGGGGGATGTGCTTTTGACGAAAGGGGTGGTAGCGGAGGTAGCTGCTATTGGAAAAGGGAAAAGATGGAAGGGAAGAGGGGAAGGTGTGGTGGTTACTGGGAAACGGAGAAGAGGGAAGAGAGAAGGATTCCAATGAAGGGGAGTTGTTGCCAATCATCGATTGTCGAAGGGAATGTAGATCGATCGTTTCTCCAAAAAGTTGAATCGCAGCGGGTTCCTCTCACAACAGTAGCAGTGAAGCATTTAGGGTTTATCTTTCTCATCTCAATCGTAGGATCAAGTGATCCTATGGTTCAAATCACACATAAGTCTATGGTCTAGATCACGCATCCATTTAAATTTAATATATATTTAAATCTAAAAGCTTAAATATTAAAATAAACATTAATGATAATGTATGATTTGTCACTAATAGTAGTTTTAGTGACAACAATAGTCAAGCCTATTAATGAAAATATTATGTCACAATTATAAGTTGTCATCACAAGACCTAAAATATTCGTGACAACATAGTGACAAAATTGTTATCAATTTGTAAATTTAAAAGATTCAGTGATGCTGTTTTAGTGACAAAATATTTGTTGTCATTAAAAATATTTTTAATGGCAATCTCATCAGTAAATTGTCTTTTGATGACAAGTCCTAATGTTTGTGACTAAAAATTATGACTAATGAGGAGTTTTTTAGTGAAATGGTGAATCTCAGTTAGTGTTTTGTACTTTTGATGGAATATTTTATTTACCTTTTCTATTATTTTGTTTATAAAATTTTTAAATGTATTAAAAAATTAAACACAAGATTGGTTTAATGGTTAATGTTGTAGTTATAGGTATTTGGTTCAATTCTCAAATATGTATATTTTTATTTATATTATTATTAATAAATATATTATATATTATATATAATATAATATAATAACATAAATGAAGTGGGGATAGGATGGATGGGGAGTGCTTTACCCTTCCCCGTCCCTGTCCCATAACCACGTAGATAATAAAAAATGTCTCCCATCCTTGTCCCCATCCCCACCCCATTAGGGGTGGGTCCCTGCAGGTACGAGACACCTCTAGTTGGCATGCATATTCTTATTCTGCCTATGTCTACCACCATTCTTTGTTATTCGGCATTCGGTGGTATGGACTGGTGCAGAATTCAGTAATCATTGTATTTTTTGACATGTAACATGAGAGTCAGTATGCATAGGAACATGCTAATCATGACAATTTAATTTAAGAAATCATATCTCCTTACCGTTTTGGGCCTTTTGGCCACTGAGTTTTATGGTTCTGAAGCCACACAGGATTATGGCCTGATGGTTAACTTTAGTAACATGCTAAGCATCGGATTTGATATAAAATATCTCCATATTGCTTTTGATTCTGAATTTTATGTTTATGAAGTCACATCAACAACAAGATTATGCCCTTTTGTGTCATTTATCTTGATTATAATGGTTAACTTTATAGCATGTATTTTACTTATTCATAACTTATGGCCTTCAAATGTATTATCTCATTCTCTGAGTTATTATCTTTTTACCATTTTTCTTATATCACCTTTAAAATTGTTTTTAATTACAATTGCATGATATTGGGCTATCGCTAATTGTAAAGACCATCATGTAAAGTAGTAGTTCTCTTTCTAAAATAGTATAGCATATCTGTTCAAATGTACACTTCAAATTCACCAAAAATAATACAATTAAAACATATTGTTTACTGTTTCTTTCTCAATTATATTATCTTTTTGCCTCTTAAATATCCCCTAACAATACTATTTATGTCAAAGGTTTGTTGCAATGCTTGTAAGAAGCCAATTAAAGCCAGTCAGTATTCAGCTCATGCAGGTTCAACTTATACTTATTTTTTATAGATTAATAGTTATTAGTTAATCTCTATGTCTGGGTGTATTGGTTATTGATTAACTTATTTGAAAATGACATCCATATTAAATTGTCTGGGATCCTGATTATTGGTTATGCTCTTGGATTAGTTCCAGCTTAAACTCATTTTAATTTTAAATTTTGTACTTCGTTGAAAAGTGTGGTACTTTGACGTTGTTGTGAAGCTGTGGTTCTCTCTTGATGAGGAAATGCTGGATTTGTCTTTCATGCTAAGTTCTTTGTGAATGCATCCTTAAACCAGACTTCTTAGGTTTGTAAATTGATTTAAACAAGATTGTAATAAAATAAAGGAAACATACCAATTTGGAGCAAATGACATATGTACCATTGCTATGAATCAGATTGAATCTGATGTGAACCTTTGGCTTGAGTCAACAAGCCAATGTCCGACCAGCTTCGGAATATGGGACTGGCCAGTACTTTCAAGCATCCACACATATGCAATCGGAAACAGATTGAATCTGATGTGAATCGGATCCAATGTCTGACCAGCTTCGGAATATGGGACTGGCCAGTACTTTCAAGCATGCACACCTATGCAATCAGCTTTGGATGATTAAAGACAAGAAATGGCTTGACGTTGTAAGGGGTGAAGAAAGAAGCCGATTTGAATGAATTGCCGTACACATACTAGGAAAGGAGGACCAACGTTGCAGTCTTATTTGGGAAAGGAGAGAGGAATAAACTGGATAAGGATTGACCTGAAAGAGAAGGTAAGGCCTTAGATAACTTTTCCTATCAAAATAGAGCTGCCTCTCCTTGTTTACCAATATCTGATTAACTTAAAATATTATATACTCAAGTTCTGTGACAGTCCACAGAGTAGAGGGGGAGAGTCTTAAGAGGTGGCCTCTACTTTCTTCCAAAATATGCTCTGGCAATATTACTTTTCCTGTTTTTAATTTATGATATTAACTACCGAACTATGATTGAACTCCTCTAGTTAGTTACTTTTGCTCTCTCAATAACAAGAAGCAAAAGTAACACTGTAAATGCCTATATATCTAGAAGATGAATATTTGGACTGTGGCAGTTTCCTGAACATACTGAAGTATCAGAACCTAGTCTTAACCAGTATCTGCTTCATGGGCTGTCAGTATTCAATCTTATCTTGGATCTTATATCTGTTCTGTTAAACCTGATGGTCAACTTTCATCTTTGTTCCATATTCTGTTATGGTTGTAGCTTGTAACCTACATACTTAGCCTGTAAAAGTGGAGCCAATTTTCTGCCTTGATCTACTGGTTCGAAATATATATATATATATATATATATATATATATATATATATATTATATATATATATATATATATATATATATATATATATATATATATATATATATATAACAATCTTTTTTGGCTGATTGGTAGCATCTTTTAAGCATCCAACTTTTTGACTTGTGGGGGCCACTCCTCAGTAGACATTATTGTTTCTGCAGAACGCTGTGGACCATCAAACTGTATGAATGATGTTCTGGAAAAAGATGGTGGTTCAAGCCGTAAGAAACCTCCAAGGAAAGGGAGAAAATTAATTCAACCATCGAATGGAAGTATCCTTTCTGTTATTTCTTTAACATATTTCTTTTTGATTTTTTTTTTAATTTCAATGTCTTCTGTAATGTAGATTGTGAAATGAAAATCATTTACAGGTTGGTCCTACTGTCGTATATAGTTAGCCCGTCGAGTTGGCACCATGAACTGCAGCTGCAGCCCATGCTTTCTAACATGGTATATAGTAGTACATACACAAATCTTAAAAAAGTTTTGCAGCAATGTGTTGACATATCTTATATAGGTATGCCGGCATGTTCTGGACCCTTATAATCCAACAGGTAGCCAACATAGGTCCAATACCTGAAATGTGAAACCATGCTCTAGATGATGCTCATGTGGTGAAAGTTTACTGGTTTTCATAGACTTTCTCGAAGCATATGAATGGGATGAGTAACATTTGACAGAAGCGTTAGAAGGTTGCCTAGCCTTCGCCCAAAAATTTGTGATTTAGCACAATAACGACCATGCTAGTTCATATAGAGTTGTAGCAATATTAGGTTGAAAAGTTACTCGAATATGTTAGGAAATGCATGGAGTTAAGTAGCTGTGACTCACTTTTTAGTTTTTTATGGTAAATTGTCTGGTAAAAATGATATGTGCTTGCAACAAATTAGAATAATTATCCTCACAACGTAAGGAATCAAGTATGAGACTGCTGTGTGCCATTTAGACTGTTATTTACTGGCATCACTGTGATGTTAGATTGATATTTATCTCTTGGTACATTTGATAGGTTTTAGTATATTCATCCATGTCACAATCAAACTGAGAGTATCTAAAACCTTACCACTTCAAAGTTGTTAACGAAACTAGCCATTTTGGTCAAAGAATAAAAATTGTTTTATTGCTTCCAAAAAAGTTAATCTGGGATAATAGGCTTGACAGGCATAGAAATTCAAAGCATTTAAGGATACTAAAGCAAACTTGCTTAAGTGGCCATATTGCCACTTGCCATCATGTTGTTCTCGTGTGCCTTGCATTCTCAATGACTAGTTACAACTTGATGAGCATGTGGGCCATGGGTTGGCATCAAGCAGCATGGTATCATGTGATGTTTTGTTATGCTGGAGAAACTCGGGTATGTTCAAGTACTGGGCTGTGCTATTGGTAGAAAAGTTAAGTGGTGGCCTATATCCACTGGTCAGTGATGGATTTTATGCCATCATTGTCCATTAACATGGGCTCAAGACAGGTACTAAATATTGTACATAAGTGCTGGCATGAATGCACTTATTGTGCTAGTTATACTTTGAATTGCACTATGCTATAAAATCACAGATTGGTACTTTCTTTCTTAGTCTGGAAACTCCAAATACTTCTGTCTTCAAGCAAATATCTATTAAATATTTTTAGAACAATCAAGTTGAACAGATATAATGTAGATAAGACTTGCATTGGCAGTTTGCCTATTAATGTGATTTGTTCCAAGTTGGTATACATATTGCAGAGTCAAATCATTAAAAATAAAGTTCTTATAGACACTTATAAACTTGAAGTCAGTATTATGCTTAGACTAGATCTGTGAAAAAACTTCTAATTTTGTAAATCTTAACTTTTCCTGGATCTGCAAATGACTATTATAGAGCAAGAGAAGTCTTTATTGATGGATGCCAATCATGTTGGTGGTTCTGCATCAAACATTGGTAAACATAGCAACATTTGTAGTTTTGAATTATTTATTGTATTTTGGTACTAGATTCTTATAGCTTCCCCTTTTCCACTTTTAATTTGAATGATATACTGCAGAAACTCTGCAGTTGACTGGTTACATGTGATATTACGCTAATCCGAAATCAAGAATTGATGTAGGGAATACATATTATGGCCTATTATGAGCAAATTGGGTTTAACAACCTTTGAGAATATTACTTCCACATACGCTGTCAGGTCACTAATTTAACTGGATCAAGACAATGTAGAAAAGAAATCATTACCATGTTTCTGGCGTTCTTTTTTATAGATGCTAATGGTTCTCCAGCCCTTGGAGTAGTTTACAACTGTGTTGGAAGTTCTGTTGACATGACCATTTGAATGGCACATGCTAAAGCATAATGACACTTAGCACAGCCTGGATTGTTGATGGCACACAAAATGGAGCCAAAAATTCATAATCTGAAACTAGTGTTGAATCAGAGGGGTAAAAACAGCTATAAATGGTAGATTTAACATTTTATAAGGAAAGAAGTGGGAACCCAGATCTTTTGTTGTAATAGCATCCAATGCAAGAAGTGAGAGGGAAAAAGAAAGAAAAAAGAGAACTGAGGGTTGAGAGCTTACTTTCAATGATGCCGACCTTCAAATTGTTTTTGCCATTCACTGGTTCTTGATGCAGTTCACACCCTCAGTTCCCTTGTCTTCAATCTGGTGGATATAACTTCTTTCTTGGTGGTGATACTTGAGTTAATTGAATTATATTATCCACTTGTCTCTATATTTTTTTTGGGGTTGATACTTGCACACTCTATATTGTTTACTGGATTTTGCTGTCCTTGCACAACATCCGGCCTGTCCAACCAATGATGCACACTATCTTTGTTTTTCCACTTTGCAATTTCATCCTTCTAAGGATTTTCTTACAGTGGACCATACTGGGTAGTAGGAAATATATGGCTGGGTATGCAATCAATCTGTGTGTTAATGACTTGAAATGATGAATGTAAATGATATTTTCAGATTCATTTAGAGGAAACCTAATAGAGTGGTTCTGATGTTCTTAGTGGGCCTCAAGCCTGATTGGATCAGGTTGGTTGGAGAACATTTCAGAATAAAGCTTGATCAATACAAAAGTTCAAAATAAGGGCGAGGAGCATGTTTGATCATTATCAACAGGATGCAGTAGCTGTTAAAGGGGGTAAGGGTGCTGGCACTATGTCAGCATGAAATTTTCCGGCCACCATGGTTCAGCATACCATGCAACCCTGTGATATCTCATTTAGTTGTCAGCTATTGGTATATATTACACAGCTAGTTATGCAGCCAATTTTTTGTAACTGTGATTCTTGCATTACATTCTTGTGAAGCCTTCTATCTGCTTTTTGCATACTCTTCTGTGCTATAGAAGCTAGTACAAAATTATTGTTTTGTACTTGCTAGTTGGTTCTTATTTAACTAGGAAAAGGTCATCTTAACCTGTCTCATTTATGTTTCTCTGCTGTTTGTCATATTGACTGTCTCTTGTTCACTTTGCCAATTCATGTTCAATTCATCTTCACTAATTCTCTTTTCTGTCACTGCTGCAGCATTGGATAATCATTCCAGAGCAATTGATGCTTCTGAGACTACATCTGGGGGTACAAAACCAGTTTACATATATAATGCCTTTTTTAATCCAAAATTCTTGAGCATTGTCCTGTGATCGGGAATAATGACCATGTTCATGCAAGACCATTAACATGTGTGTGATTGTTTTCTTTTTCAAATGCATGATACAATCTGTCTTATTTAGAACTCCTTTCCCCCCTTAAGGTTCACTAATCATTTAATTTTATTTTACTCTTCAGTTTTTCATTATAATTGATTTAAACACAAAAATCATTATTCATAGTTCTGAACTGAAAATTATGCTGAAGTTGCAAATATGCAAGCACTTTAATGCACAAACCATTAAAAAGTGTATGTTCTATTAATCTGTTACTAAAAATGTACCAGGTTCATGTATCAATTAACATGTATTTGCAGCTCTTTTATCTGTGGCATCACCTCTTTTGTTTTTTTACTTTTCTTTGTATGATCTATTTCATAGATACAATACCATTTCTAAACAAACATGCTAAGCTTTATGTATGCTTCATTTGTTTGGTATAGTTGAACTTCTTGGTGCTAGTACCATTTATAGTATTAAACTGAGATCATGAAGGTCCTGAACACTGTCCTCGTTCAAAGCGCTAAAATTGCCGGTCATATTTTCTCTATGCTATCTATTGCCCGACTCAGGTGGACATTTTTGGTTTGGCACTACAATACAAATCAGTGACATGGTCTTGTTTTACTAATAAAAAATTTATATGCCCACTTTGGAGTTCAGTTTTTCCTAGCTCGGTGTAAGTAAAAAGGATATATTTTTGGGCGTTAATTTTTCTCTTTTGTTTTTGCTTAACATACTTAAGTTGGGCTTCCATGGAGGGCCTTAGAGTTTTACTTTCTAATGCTATCCTTGTTTTATCTATCAACTACAGCTTGTGGACATATAGCTAGCAGCAAGTCCAAAACTATCCAGTTTCACCATCTTATTATTTGTTGTATTGGAAAATATTTTTCTACAGAGATTTATCTATTAGAATGTTTCACTTAAATTTGAGGTAGATAAGCAGTGATTTAAAAAGCGCTAGATACCAAAAAACGCCAAGGTCAAAAAATACCCAAAGCGCTGGGCGCTCGCCCGAGCGAAGCGAGACGCTAAAATATAAAAATATATAATATAATTAATAAATATAATTATTTAAATAAAAATATGATATTAAATTAAAAAAATCTTACAGAATCACAATATCCCATTAACAAAAAATCTCAAAATTCAAAACAAAAACAATAATTTTAAATAAATAAAAATTAATAGTATTAAAATCAAAATAATATATTATTAATCTAATAAATAAAAAAATATTGTTACTAGTATACAGTTAATAGTATACTATTAATATACTGTTAACAGTATACTATCGAGTCGATGTGAGTAGAGGGAGTAAGAGGAATAATAGCAGCGAGTAGTGGCAACGGTAGTGGGAGTGGGAGCGACGATAGTGGCAAGCAGCGACAGCAACAGTGAGCAGCGGTAGTGGCAACGGCAGCAGCAACGATAGCGATAGTGGTAGCAGCGACAACGGTAGCAGTAGCGGGGCGCAGTGTAAGAGTAACACTGAGGCTACTGACTGAGAGAAGCAACAGCGGTAGCGGCGAGCAACGACAGCAGGAGCGACGATAGTGGCAATGGTAGCAGCGGCGGTGAGCAGCGATAGCAATGGCAAGCAGTGACAGTGACAGTGGCAGCGGCAGCGGAGAGCAGCGACAACATAGAGAGGCAACGACAGCGGAGAGAGGCAGTGGCAGTAGAGAGGAAATGTCAGCGGTAGAATCGCGAGCAGGGTAAGGGTTGGGGAAGTCACGAGATGGATGTTGGGAGGCTGATATTGGTGCTTTAGTTGGTTCCATTGAACCAACTAAAGCATCGGAGACTGAACCAGACGTAAAACACTGGTTCGGTCGCTTGGTTTAACCCGGGTGCTTGCTTGAAGCGCCTGACGCCTGGGCTCGGGCAAGCACCTAGGCGCGCCTCTTTGAAGCAAGGCGCCTGGACATAAAACGAGGCGCTCGGGCCTCGCCTCGCCTCGCCCGAGTGCCTAGGCGAGCACCTGAGCGCCTATTGAAATCGCTGCAGACAAGCTAGTCATTGTTCTCTGAAGTCTTTCATGCACTAAATGTTTATGACAATATTTGTTTTCCTGTTTTGCTTCAGGATGCGAGTTAGAGAAGAAAGCTTCAAGTAGAAGAGAAGTACCTGGCAATGCTTCAAGTAAATATCAATCTGTGACAAAATTTGTTGAACATGGCCTAGTCAATAATCAACATCATCGAAGAGGTAAGGTCACTTAACTGAGTCTGTTGAGGCTGTTATTATTAGGTATTACAATAGGATAACAGATTCTTCAATGGAGATCTGTCTTGTATTATTTCTCTAGCAGGAAAAAAATATGTTGGTTGTAAATTAACAGTTTTGTTACTGAAATATTTTATCTGTCTTGCATGGTTATTTATAGACTGTTTTCCAAGAATTTGAAGGGCGTTCCATAGTGCGTTGAGACTGGCTGGTCCACCAGTAGAGTTAGTGCTGGTATGGACAATATCAAATGGTACAAGCTGTCAGAAAGAAAGAAGGAAACAGTGAAGGAATTAGAGGGACTTACCGGTTTAGATTTTTTTTTTTTGCTGGATTTTGAAGGTCTGATGCCTTCTTCTCTGCTTTCCCACCTTGAGTTTAGCATTGAACCTTAAGTCTAACCAGTCCACTTAAATATTTTCTTAAAGAGTTAAATGGATTAGTAACAATTTACTCAAGTGAAACAACTCAGTTCTTAAGGGAAAATGTCCTAATAACCATTCGGTTCTCGACCAGTATCCATCAGAACTGATTGGTATGTTCACTCTTCAAAGAATATAGTCCAACATTTTTCCAGTATAGGCAGTATGTCTTGGTATTTGTCATAGTTTAAAAATAAGATCCCTGAGTTGAATATTGGAAACCTCATTTCCTGTTGGGTAGATAATGCAGTTTCCCTCATAACCCATATTATTTCAATACCGACTATTATAGAATGCTTCAAAGTGTTATTTGTTCATACCATAGTCATGTGCAACTATGTAGCTTACACATTTATCCATCACAATTCCAGAAGCCCCAGCTCCACTTGCATCCAAAATTTACTACTCACGTGGAGACCATCGTCTCCGGTGGGAGCTTTGCCACCTTTTCCATGAAGCATATGCAAAAGAGCATGGCAGAGATTTTCAAAGTCCAGAAGAAGCACGGGAGAATGACATGTTATCTTCACAGATCTCCTCTTCTAGTAAATTGCCTCATGGAACAGTCAGAGATGATGTCGCTCCAAATTAAGGTATGAAAAGGACTAATATTTTTTCTAGAATATGATGGCAAACTCAACCTTTATTGCTTTAAAGCTCAATTTTATTTTTTTAAATTTTAAGTCAAAACAAATATGACACTTCTTATCTCTGATTGTCAAACAGTGTTTTGCTATTCATTGTTTTATTTCAAAAGACTAGTAATGTTAGCTTTTTGTGGAAACTTCTGGAGCAACTTGACAAATTGAGGTGTTCTTTAATAAGAATGTTCTTAAATGAGTCTTCAAGTAAAAGAAACCAGTATTTCCAAAAGTTTGAGTGATTCCTTTGGAGATATTAGACAGAAGTATTAGTCTGCCTAGAAATATTTTTTCCAGACTTTTATTAAATCATCTAGCTAGCTGTTGGACTTTGGAATCAAATGCACATAATCTGTGATTGTGGCCCAGAGCTATTTTACTTTTAACTTCTTTACAAACACAACCAAGCCTCTCAAATAGTGGTGTCCTTTTACATGGATCTTTCTGTCTATTTGGTTCTAACAAGTGTTACAGTTTTATAGGTCAAAAGGTTATTATATTTGCTGCCTTGCTTCTTAATAATTAAGCGCAAGCTTTGAAGCAGGCTTAAAATTGAATCTATGTGTCAGCAGATCAGGTTAAATTTGAGGCATCAATAAACTGAAGGTTCTTTTGAGTACATCTAAATTACCTTAGAATGATATTACCTTGTCTTATAATCAATTAGATTTATTCCCAGTTTGCTACAGTTTGATTATTTCTTATATATCTTTTTTTGGTAAGACCAGTTTTCATCTCAAAGTTTAACTAGACATAATCTTCCTTTCTATCATTTTGACAAAAAGGTGTAGTGACGGTGCATAAAAAAAATAAAGACCTTTTTTATTTTATGTTTTTGTTTATGCTTCTGTATGATCATAGATGATCATGTTGAAGTTTAATGCCAGTTTTCCTTGGGAGTTAATCTTGATTTTTTTATTAATGAGAATATAGTAGGGTTGAAATCTATTTAGAATTATGAAAAACTTAGATAAAAAATATCTGAATTGAAGCAGGACTAAGATTGATATACTATAATTAGTCACAGTGAACATCTTATGTAAATAAAACTAAAAAAAGCTACCTACATGATTTATTAAACAGCTTATCAAAGTAACCCAGTTATCTTTGTTTGATCTCATGTTTCTGTTATCTCCTTCTATGCATCTGATTTTATTGGATCCTTTAGTTAGTTTCTAATCTCCAACCTTAGTATTTAACTTGCATGAGAATTATATGTCGTGCAACTATACTTGCTAATGATTTTTCTAGTTTCTTTATGACTCGACACTTTTTGAAATTCATTATAATTTGGTTACGTAATTTATTATGAGGTATATCATGTATGATTACTTTCTCATAATTCTATCAGCTTCAGTTCTAGTGAATTTATATATTATTAAACTATCATTGTCTTGACAATTTTCTCAGGCTTTAAAAGGAATAATATAATTAATATTGTCTCTCTAAACTTAAAAAAAAAATCACTTTCACAACATACGTGTCAATAAAGGTTTTAAGTTTTGGTGGAAGCAATCTAAGTAAGTTGTACCTAACTATTTCAGCTGGTTTCTGTCGGATTTTAGTAGATTCAGCTGGTCCAGCGGTTTCATACAGTTTTGATATGTTTCAGTTGGAATTGATTGGTCTCAATAAATTTTTTCCTCATTTTGTTGACAGTCTGATTTTGATCAAACTCGACCAGCAATGATTAGACTTAATTATTCCAAGCACTTGGAGAATATTTTTCTTGCTTTCTTTTTTTTAATCTTTGGTAATTAGCAATACTTACATCATTCTTAAAAACATTCATCCTTTCTATTTAAATGTCCACAAACTAGCCAATGACTTCAGCGATCAGCCAATAACAATGAGCACTAGCATATATCTTACCTCATTTTAGCATATCTTATTAAACCTTAAATGTCAAGTTAAGAAACTGAGGAGCAACAGTTCAGGTATTAACAATTTCATTCATCTAGTCAAATAAAGTTGTACTTTTGTTATGCATAATATGGCACTACTAGGTAGTGTATACGCAATGTCTTAAAATTGGTACTTCATACTTCATAGTTATATCTTTGAAGATTGACTACCATGGTTGACAATTCATGGTGCCCACGGTGACAAACTTTCAGCCAAAAGTCCAGATACTGGACCTAAACAATGGTCTGTAGTTGTCACTTAGGTTTGTTTGTCTTGGCTTGATTGTGCCCCACTGAATAGTTTTATAATATGTAGTCTCAAATTAAAATTTATAAACAAGAAGCATATGTATCACTTCTTATGGAAAATTTTATCATTTCAACCATTTAAGGTTCAACAATTCCAAATCTAGATTCTAGTCATTTCAGCTAAAAATAATGTATGATCAGTAGTTGGAGAAAATGTAACTTGTACATTGCAAGGTTTACTCAGTTAAAGTTGAATGGACTTGCTACTTATTGCAGGCAAGAAAAAGTATAACAAATAAGAAATCTACTATGCCTCTTCTCTTTCATCCTCTTATACAAGTGCTATATGGTAATCATAAGGTTTATGAGGCTGAAGACATTCCATACCTTGGTTGATTTTAATTTCTCATCAAAGGAAAGCAGATCAAGGATTAATCAGTGATCAACTACAAATAGTGTTGAATATACTACTCTGATGTTATTCATGTTGTTACTTGCTAGTTTGCATGTGGCTCCTGTTCATCAAATTCTCAACCAATCGTTGTCTTTGGTGAGATTATGACATTATCCTAGTCTGAGAACCAACGATCTTTTTTGTCCGTATCATACATGGGTAAGACATTTATTTAGACATGCCTTATGAGTTTTTCTTTTCTTGCATAAGAATTTTGATTAAAGGGTTACAAATTGAGAAGATAGTGCTTACTCCTCATATATCACTAACTTCTGAGTATCGTTGAATAAAAATGAGATTTTACATTTACATGTCTTTTTAATTGACAACCAGAAAGATGCATGCAAATTGGCTGCTGTTCAAAGCCCTGATCAGATTCTGGCACAAACTTCAGACCTATGCTTTGGAAAATCAAGATCACCATCAACTATAAGCTTCTCAAACCAATTTTGTTACATCTTCCAAAACCTTAGGTGCCTGCAGCTGCTGCTTTAGCTCCGGCAGGGATGATGAGAACCAGAATCTTTTGACACCATACGCCTCATAGGAACTCAGGTAGAACTGTTGTGAATCTTCCACTCTAATCTGATTTTGGAAGTCAGAAATTGATATACATATTAAATGGCATATACACGTCTTATTTTTTTCTATTCTTGAAGCTTCTCTAACAACCTCCATTATCTATTTCTTTTGCCAAAATTCATTACAAGCCATAGGTCACTTTTTTCTGTGTGCAAGCTCGAGTTCTATACCGATGTGTCTATGTTCCAACATGATCATGTGTCATTTTTGTTCACGATGACCTTAGCATGTGAACTTACCTTCCAGAAACAGGACAGGGTTGATTGCTGTTGAGAAAATTAGAATGACTTGAGTCTGGAATTTTAATAGGACCAGCCGCATGATGGATACCTAGAAGACACATTTTGCTGCTGGCTGATTCTATGACTTGTTCATTTTCATTTATAATTCAACACATTCTTCATATACAGGATATGAATGTACTAGTTAAATGGAAACTCCCTTGCTAATAGTTTAGCTTTACCGGCCACATTTTCTTTTATGGTAAACATCGTTTAATTGAAAGAATAAGAGAATGCTGTGCCCATAGGCATATGCTGGGTCATCCTTGCCCATGCCCCCATGCCATGAATTAGTAATCCTTGAAAACGATGTGACCATTAATGTTTTTGATTCATGGCCATTGGCTCATTGGTCATTCCGATTTGCTGGACATGGGAACTTTAGATTGTTGACCGGAGTTTGCATGGAGAGTTTCCTGGCCATTTGTTTATCACATAATTGACTTGGGACCAAATTGGCCATACTAATGACAGAGGTCTAACATCAGTTGAACAATTGTCGCAAATAATCTGTTCTGTATTGTTGTCCAATATGCTGTTAGGGTACTTTTTTCGACCTGTGTTGTCCATCTGGAACAGACAATTAATGCTTCACTTTTTTTGTTTTTATCTGTTTTGCTGCTCATTGCTGTTCCCTTAGCTGTGTCATGCAAGAGTGTGTTTCTTTGCTATGTACCAATTTATCTTAAATATATATATTGAAGCATAACCTGCTGGCTGTTTTCTAAATTAAATTACTTTTTCAAATTTATCTAAGACTGGGTTTCTCCAAAGTCATTTCAATTTCAATCTTTTTTCCTAATATGATTTTGGTAGAGGATTTCTCCATTAACTTTCTTTTTTGTGTTCAGATACATGAACAACAAAGCTAGCAGATTGAATTGTCCGGACCGCTAGCTGTCTCCATATTTTGGTTCCTTGAAGAGATCATTATTTTGTGTACCTCCAAGTAATTGTAAAGAAATGGTCAGGTGCACAGCAAAAAGGTGGTTTTTGGTCTCTCACTATTTGGTATACAAGTTCAATTTTGTTTCAATCCCCAATGACCTCATTCTGCATCTTGCAAAATGTGTTTCATAATGTGTAAATCCAATTCTGTTATATATAGAAAAATGATCTCTGCCTGCATCTTGCAAAATGCGTTTCATAATGCGTAGCAGATGGTTGAGATGGTATGTTGTCTTGATTGAGCTGATTTCCGATGCCTAATGACATGTATCCTCATTTTTTATTGTCTAATTAGGACCAATATGGGCATATAACCTTTCCTGTTCTCACTTCTCACGAATAGTTTCTTCTTCTTTTTTTTTCTGTTGTTATTTTGAATAAAAACCATTCAAAAAATATTTAATTATATTTTTCTAATGACACTTTGGAGATGACGACATCATCTCGAATTGGTTGCTTTCAAGTGTGTGCGTACAACTAAATCATTAATGTACTGTGAAATTTTCGTCATATATAAAATTTCACATGTTATAGTATAAATTGTTAACAAAAAGTAAATGAGGATTGCCTTTTTCTCCCTTCGCATATTCCGTAAATAAATTAAAATACAAGCATATAAATCCTCTTAATACTGATAACTGAATCGAGCTTTCCGTATACGGACGGTCAAGATTAGATCCGGGAAGATCTTAGCACTTAATGTACATTAGTTTCGTTGTGTCGATTCGATGATCACGCCCCCCCCTATGTTGACACCTTCAGCTCGGGATGAGTACTCCCTCTCCAAGTTCATCAAGATCTTAGCCGGTATCAGATCTCCGAAGCAGTTCCAAGCCATCCATTCCTTCATCACCAAGCTCGGATTCTCTCGCTTCACCGTTCTGGTGAGCGGCTTGATAGATCTCGCCCTCAAATGTGGATCCTTGGACGACGCGGACAAGCTGTTCGACGATATGCCCCACAAGGATGTCGTCGCGTGGACTTCCATGATCATCGGCCACGCACGCCACGGGCAGTCTGAAAATTCTGTCTCTTTGTTCCGGGCAATGCTTGCCAGTGGCACGGCACCGAATTGGTACACTTTCTCTGGCGCTTTGGCTGCTTGTTCCGGCGTCGGAGCTGAGGCCCTGGATTACGGTAAGCAAATCCATGCTCATGTGCTTAAGTCGAGCTTCCTGGGGCCAGTCGATCCCGTTGTTTACAATGGGTTGCTTGACATGTACTCCAAGTGTCAGTGTCTCTTGCTCGCTCGGAGACTATTTGGTTCCATGACAGTCAAAGGCCTTGTTGCTTGGAACTCGATGATGTCTGGTTACCTGCGATGTGGGCAAGCCGAGGAAGCTTTGGAGTTGCTCATGTTGATGGTCGCTTATGGTATGAGACCCTGTGACTTCACATATGCTATCTGTGTTGATGCGTGCACCGCTCTGGCATCGATCAAGCAGGGACTTCAGCTTCATGCTTCGATCATCAAAAGTGGATTTGATTCAGATTTGGTTATCAGAAACGGTTTGGTGAATATGTATGCAAAGTGCGGTTGTATTGGTTCCGCGAAGCTCGTCTTTGAAATGATGCCTTCAAACGACCCGGTGCTTTGGACCACCATGATTTCGGCTTTCGGGAAGTATGGATGTGTTGGTGAGGCAATTACGATGTTTGAAAAGATGGTTGAGCTGAAGATCAAACGTGATGGAATCACGTACCTTGCAGTTTTATCTGCCTGCAGCCATGGGGGGCTGGTCGGTGAAGGTTGGCGCTATTTTCGATTGATGTTTGAGGAAGAAGGTGCCGCCATTGCAGAGTCGGAACATTATGGATGCATGGTCGATCTTCTATGCCGAAGTGGCTGCTTGGAGGAAGCTCTCAGTTTCATTGAAGGCATGCCATTAGAGCCAAGCATTGCTGTTTGGAGTACATTGCTTAATGCTTGTCGGATATATGGTAACACCAAGCTTGGTAAGCTAGCTGCTTGTCGGCTATTTAAACTGGATCCAGAATTCCAGAGCAATTGGGTAATTCTCTCCAGCATACATGCGGCAGAAAGCGAATGGGCTAAGACACGGAAGTTAAGGGAAAGCATGAAAGGTGAGAATGTGAAGAAAGAGCCAGGGTGTAGTTGGATTGAGCTCGGTGATGGTGTACATGTTTTCCACACGGCAGACAGGTCTCTTCCTCAAGTGCTTGAGATCCTCCAGACTCTGGAGGCACTGAACAAGGATTTGAACATCCTACATGTGGAGAGATGAGTCATCCTGTGATGATAAACTTTATAGCTACAGATGAAAGGTCCAGATTTCTCCCATCTATCACTGTTCTTGAAAAAATAGAAGAAACCATCTCTCTCTTTTGATTTCTTCATCGATTGGTATTCTTCAGAGGATCTTTAAAGTGCGGCATATGCGAGGGTAAATTGAATAATCCTTTTAGCTCTGTATCATAAATGATCAACCACTTGCTTTGCATTTGTGGCTTCTACGCTGATTACTGAGGTGTAGTGGGAGGTAAAACTATGTATAGTATTATGCATCGTGTCTCCAATATTAACTCTATAGTGTGTGACTTTTGATAGAAAATTATAGTGTATCTGGATCTTAGTTTTAGGAATAGCCACTCATTCACCTCATTTCTTTTCTGTCACATTGATTGATTGGTTATTTGTCATGTCCAAAGTTAAAGAGGGTGATGAAGAATTTCATCCACATTTGTTTTTGTACCATTTGAATCTGTCAAAATTATAGTTTCGTGTGTCGGTCTTCAGTATGCTACCAAAGACATGATGAAATCAGAGGTGTATTTGCAGACAAGGCTATTGTAATTGAATCAGCAAAGTGTCTCAGTGCCCAAACATCGATATGAATGTACCTGAAATTTCTGTCATGAGGTTTGAATCGACTTGCTCTAAGCAAACCGGAATATCTGGACGAAGAAGTCAAATTTGTGAAGCAGATCACAGTATGCCAATACGGGGTACACGTTTATACAGCCAGCACCGAGTTCCCTTCAATCCCAGGCATGCATCAGCTATTCTGTTGCCAGTAATCGTTAGCTTTTAGTTTGCTAAACCGGTTTGTTCTGATTGATCCAGGTCGAAACCTCACAAATTGTCCCCGGGGAGCGGCACCTCATAGTTGCCACGGCTGAATTAACTTCACACAACTCCACATTCTGAGCTCTGCCTGGACTGGCATTTGTAAGCCCAGAACGGTTTATTTCTTTCGCATGGAAGTATGATGAATTTTGGAAATGCTAAGTTGAAACACTTAGCATTGTTTTTAACCTGACTGATGACTTTGCGAAAAAGGCAAAAAAGGTGATAGAAAATGTTAAATCAGGATGAATTTAAACTTAATATGAGTGAGATATTAAGCATATGATTAAAGAGAATATTTCATTCATTGTCTCTAACCACATTGATGAAACCCAGCATCAGAAATAAATAAACGCAACACAACAGATCAATTACTCTACACAGGCAGCCGAGATAAGTCGCACTGATTCTTGCAATCATGCAATACCATCAAACATTACTGATCAACGACAACATTTAGAAGGAAACAAAAACAGTTCTTAAAAGATAAAATAACCTCAACAGTTGTGGAAATCCAACTTTGATCCTCCACTTCCATTGCCGTGGATCCCAGTAATAGAACATCCCCTTTGAGTGTTGCTTCATTGATGGCAATGATTCGTTATGTTGCTTGTGGCATTAGATATCATTACTATGATACCATTGAAGGATCTGATCCCCAACATTCTTTTCACATCATGCCTGCCTGTTGGAATCATCTGATGAATTCTCTGGGCACAAATAGTATAGCCCCTTACAAGCCCACATAACAGCAAATATCTGACACCAATGATGATGATCGGGAGAGATGAGGGTAAGGAGGAGAAAAATAAAACTGAATGTCCTAAACATTTACAGACCCCCTCGCAGCCTTCTACATGGCACCGTGGCCTATCCAACTAAATAAATCACAGAAGAAAGAAAAAGATGGGATGACAGGCACTCTTCACCAAAAAGTGATGTTTCAACAGTAGCCTCAATTGGCTCATAAGATGTCAATGATTTGGTGGCTAACCAAGCAGGAACCTAATTACATCACTTAGTGAAATTATTCCTTCCACACGCTTGCTGCCAGCCTCAACAATGATGACCCGTCGCACCCCTGCACCAATCAAAGATGGGCATAAGATAACAAACACATGAAAACTAACATCACAATGACCATATTATACCAGGATTTGCTAATTTCTCCATCACTTTTTGTAAAGGATCAGTGCGGAGGCACATCTGGCATCTCTGACCGTTAAAAAACCCATTCGGTGAGCTTGCATCTTGCCCTAGTTGCAGTGCCTAATTTTGGCATAGATAAGAGACCGGAAAAATCCATTCAGTTAGATCATTGAGTAAACAAAAATAGGACACAATTTATCAAGAACTATGGTTGTTTTACATCGATTCATATAACAGCAGCGGAAGTCCCTAGAATGTTAAAAAATGATAAAAGCTTTTAGTACAATGTTTCACAAATTCTAGATCATTGGTTTAGTATAACATAGTGCCACTGATTGTTACAAGGGACTCGAGCACACCTTTAAATTTGCCTTGGTTTTCTACTCACACCTCATCCAGAGGGATTTCCAAGAGCAATATAGAGTTTATCTTAAACAGTATTTGATCAACTTTAAATACCGCCTCTAAAGAAATGAATAAAATGGAAAATTGCACTGTTAAAAAGGTGATCTATTATACCAAACGAGAACCTAAATTTTGATTTCTTACATCGCTTCCTTCCAATCACATTGTAAGAGTTAGCACATAATGGAAAATTCAAGGCTGTCTGTTATGAAAAGAAAAGCCATTAACCTTGGCTTGTATGAATCAAAGAGAGAAAGGGTTGTTGACATTTAATCTATTGGTGTTTGTAACCCAAAATTTAATCGGTAAAAGATTACAATGTAATCAGTCATTCATAGTCAATCCACTTGATAAGGAGATGACTAAAAAATTGAAAATTGGCATCTAGGCACCTGTAGTACAGTGAGGGCTGCATTTTACTAAAACACCACACCCAAGAGTTGCCTGTAGTAAATTTACATGACCTTGTCCTCCTAATGCAACAATTTTTAAGATCCTATAGTATTATTGTTTCTAACTGAGGGAGATGAATTTCTCACAATTGACATTTGTTCAGGGCAACATCTACTTAATAAGCTGTTGTTTGGTGAAATCCATGTCCAAATCTACCTTCAGCTGGCAATCAACTACCCAGTGCCTGTTCATCTTTTCCTCATCAATCAAGGACATGAGATCAGCTGGATAAGGACCTCGTGATCCTTTGAGCATGCCAGACTATGTCATTAATTCAATTTGTGGTATGGACCTCATATCAGTCACCCCTCCACAGACCATTCAAGGTCTATTATACCCCAGAATACCAGTCAATCTTCTTATCCTGGTTAAATCACAGCTGCCATGGCCTCTCAAGTCCCCAAGAGTATTCTGTTTAAATCACAGCCACTCTGGCCTCTTGAGTCCCTGAGAGTGCTGATGGCATGTTGGCATGGCTTTTACTCAAAGAAAGGAGTGCCGATGAATACTTTAGGGTAGGATTGTTTTAATAAAAGAATAAGTTCTACACATTTACCTGATGAATACTGATCTCATCAAGGTGTATCTGTGCATAAATTCTGTCTTTAGCCAAAGCTGTGATGTCACTGCAGATACAACAGAAACCTCCCACATTCACCGAACAAAAAATAGAAGGAAAAAAAACACTGGAAAGTGGAAATGCAGAACTGGCAATTTGGCATACCTTCTGGAGTATGTATCCACCAAAGAGTCATTGTCATCAACTATGGGTATTGAACTAACTTCAGCTGTAGACAAAAGGCATTAGAACTTGTTAGAAACTTGATATGCAATTTATGTACTTGCAAATTTATAGATAAGGTTAACATTAACTTTGAGGTTAGAAGTAACATAAAAAAGCTCAAAGGTCTAGGACAAAAAGCAACATGGATACCAGGCTCAAAATAATACATTCTTTAGTTAACAATAAGTTCTTCATTGGCATGATCAACCCTCAAAAAGCAACGAAACCTAACACCAGTGAAAATCCAAAATTTCACCTAAAGCATGTTACTTATTAAAGCATAAAGCTTTAAAGAAATCAATCAATATGGTATAGCCAAATCAAACTTTTACCACTGATCATCCAGTTAGAAATAAAACAAAAACAGATATAGAGCAACTGAAATCACACCATGAAAATGACCAACCATCAGAAAATAAAGCAAGATACCACACCAAAAGCAAAGCAAAAAAAAAAAAAAGGATGTGTTAAAGCTAGAGCAGTGGAGAAGACATTGCAACAATTTACAAATCAGATAATAACATGCTAAAAGTCCACCTTGAACCAACAAAGAAAGAGCCAAGCTGAGCGATGCATTTGGTCTTAACATGGCTAATGGACGCCCACTTTGATCTCCAATTCGAGGAACCCATGTACCCAAAGGAATTTTGCAAATTGGCTGTTGTAAAATTGGTAAAGAACTGGAAGAATGTCTAAAGTGCCTGCAGATACCTGGAAGTTAGAGAAGAAAAACTGTTAAGGTCCATCATTAGACCGTGTACAATGATGTGACAGACAACAACAAACAAGACATTGCTTACATCGTAGGATTCCTGAAAGAGAAGCAAGATGCAACAACTGTGGAAATGATCCATCTTGAACTGTTGAATGGATAATTGGAACTGTTGACACTTTATTTTGCAGAATCTTCAGAGCTACATCTTTCAAAGAATCATAAGGACCAGCCTAGAGAAAAGATTAGCATTTTATAATGAGTTTAATATGGTATTTATGTATATAATCATTCAAAAAACCATCAGGACAATCCTAGACAAAAGAATAGCACTTTATGATAAGTTCAATATGGTATCTGACTTTATGATAAGATCAATATGGCATCTAAATATATAAATGCAACAGTAATAGTGACACTGAAAAAATAACATTAACTTTAAGAATCTATCTTAACAGTCCCTTATGCTGCAATTAGCTAAGGTAATCATTAAGAAAGGTAAAAAAAGTGTAGTCCTATATTTCACAATAAAACAAATCCAGGCCAACAAGAACATAACAAAATTGTGATCTTTTACTACACTGTCAAGGAATTATTAATTGACCAAGATATAATTTTTCATGCGTACTCTATTTTTTCAGACATGAGGGCATTGCACACATCTACTTAACATTCTCTGAAGTTACTGTCTAGTGCCAATTTAATACAGAATCTTTGCATTATGATAACTAGGATTATCCAATTATTATTATAGAAGCTTGCCTCATCTAATTTATTGCCAAAAATATGATGCTAATTATTTATGGTGTTTTAAGCTTGAGATAATAAAGTTACTGATGCTGTCATGAAAAATTATATCTTAAAACGTATCATGAATTATGTGATGATATATGCATATTTATGAATATGATGAAAGGAAGGAAAAAAGAAAGAATGAATGAACAAATAGATGCTTGCCTGATGAAAGAAAAAAAAATCAATGCAATATCATTTGGATGATATATATAGATTCTCTACCAATGGCAGATAGACTAGTGCTAGTAGCTAGTAGGGTGATTCCTTTCAGGAATTAGTGGACCCTTAGACATGTCATCTACACAATTTCTCTATCAATAGGTGGGAAGAAAATGTCCCAACACTTTTGTGTTGAAGATTCAGTCACCCATTGGGATCCATCAAGTGTCCGACCTTAATGCCAATATTGGACGAGGTGTCAAACATCCCTTAGCAGTAAGGTTCATTATTTTAAACTTTTAAAATTAAGGTTCTGTTAGTAGTAAGTGCTCATTATTATAGGACTAACAACCTAGTCAACCTTTAGTTTCCTCTTTCAACATGAAGATAAAACAAACAAAGCATTTAGTTTGAAAGTACAACTAAATGAGACAAAACAACACGATAGCTTACGTGTATTATGCATCCTTGAACTGGTCTCCCATGCTCATCCAACTGCCTGTAAATTTGATGTTTTCCTTCTTTCCAAGCAGATATTGTGTGTGTCTCAAGTTCTTCCTCTGTTAGGTTTGAGCCATGATTTCCGAGCTGCAAGTCGCAAAAAGTTCATAATTCATAATGAAAACATAGAAATATCAAGAGGAACTAGAAAAAAGAAAAAGAAATAAGATAAACACCTAAACAAAAATCTGGCACTGAACCTAGCAAAGGAAATTTTTGTTTGGCCCAAATAATGCATAATGCCTATTCTTTGAGTATGACAGAATTCACTGAACCAAGGCGAGCAAAATAACATTTGAAAAGAAAGCACTTAATCTATCGAGAAAATCTGTTAGGAAGAATTTTACTCAAAAGATCTTGCTTAACCAAACAACTACCACTCTGAGCATGTATTATTACTCGCTTGATCTACATAATTACAGAAACAATTGTCAATAACAATGACAACAACATACATAAATCATCTACAATTATGCTTATAGATCAGATGCCCCACTAACACCCTCACATAGAGTTTGCAAGATTCGGGAGTGAAGGAACAAAGTTTAATGTAGCACTTGGAAGGCCACAACATTGCACAACCCCACCCTGTTGCAGCACACTTTGAATCCATGGCAGGTAAAGAAAGAGACAAGAAAGGAGAAGGCAAAGAAGACAGAGAGCTTTCGGCAATTAGGTCAGCCAAGGGTTGAAAGGGAGATAGCAAGGTTCAATTGAAAAATCAATTAAAGGTGCAAGTATACTAGTATAGAACAGAAGCTTTCGTGATGGGCATTCTTCCTTGTTTTATCTTTCTTCATCCATAAACAGTTGGTTCCAGAGTTATGATTTCTATAGAAAATTAATCCTTATTTTCAAATTAGAAAGAACTACCTTTAGAATTTCTGTTAAACATCATCTTAAAAATAATCAAATAGTCTGGCTAGACATTCAGATACATGATTTTCTATTAATCAAAGTCAGAACATTTA
Source organism: Musa balbisiana (assembly GCA_004837865.1). Taxonomy (NCBI): domain Eukaryota; kingdom Viridiplantae; phylum Streptophyta; class Magnoliopsida; order Zingiberales; family Musaceae; genus Musa; species Musa balbisiana. The sequence goes on from CM017189.1 coordinate 17,649,889, forward strand.
TTTTAGAATAGAAACAAACATTATAATAAAACTCAAAGGTAGCTAAAGTAAATGTCTTTATCTCTACCATTTCATGATCTAATATCCAAGGATGATCAGAGAAATATAGCTAACTTTAAACATAATGATTATTCAAACTACAATCATACAAAATGGAATCTACGATAAACAGGGGCAGAAGATATTATATACACACCTCTCTCAGAATTAAAATAAAATCCAATGCACTGAGTACACCAACAAATCGTCCGCTCAAAGAATCCCACAACGGCGCCACAGATATCCCCTGAAAATGTCTTTATTCAGAAAAATTGAGAAAAAACATGATTCTGGAGAGACAAGAATCAGTATAAATGAAATAATTGCAAACATTAGTAGGTTAATCCTTCATTTTTTGTTTCAAAATTACAGTTTCAATTTCGGATGACATTTCAGTGGTTTCTGTTTTTTTAATACAATTTTAAGATTGACTTATTTGAACTCAAAATGATAAAAAAAACCTGAGAAAATAATGAAATAAAAATCATCAAGGAAGCATTATATAGCCGAAAAGCTAATATTAAATCCAATTGACATATCATCAATTAACTATGACAGCATTTTAGAAAACAACACACTAGCGATGGAGAAAGCATACAATAGCACAAAATTTCATGAGGACAAGTAAATAACTTGTAGTGGTTTGCTTCCTCTCACAATAAAATCCAGAAGAATGAAGAAATTTCATCCATTAATAATTCATAATGTACTAAAACATTAGAGAATCATTATGGTTTATGCACCAACAATCGTTTAGTTATATGTTAAGTGGCAATGAGTTTGGCCTTCCAATTCACCATAGCTTGTCGGACAAGGGCCTTGATGCCCCAGATTAAATTCTTCTGATGCGCCTGAACCTTATTTGTGCATAAATATGTTAACACATGCAAAATTAGACATCTTCCTCTATTATATTTTGTCTGTGGACAAAGGCTTAAAACTTGTAAAAGCCAGACTTAAAACTTGTAAAATTCTAAGCCCTTGACATTTATGAAGAAAATCCTATATGTTACTTAAATTTGAAGGACAAAAGCATCAAGAAAAAATAAAATAAATTAAAAACAGAACTGTGTGCTTAAAAAAATTCTTTCTTTATTAGTCAGCTCAAAATGTAATTATCACCAAAATAGCCAAAAATGAACAAAGGCATGCCAGCTTCCTGCCAATCCAGTCAAAACCCAGATCTCTGTCCGACCTTCGTTTGAACATGAAGTTGTGTGCAACTGAACATGTTTGGCAATGGCAACCTTTAATGTTACCATCGTCATTAGATAGTTATTTTCCGCATGATAACTTCCCATCCAGCATTCATCCTTTTCCCATTTTTATCTTTCACAACATTCATACCTTAAGTTTAATATGAAAAATTGTGATGCCAAATGAACCATCAGCTGATGCATCAATGCAAATCAAGGTGTTTCACCAGGAATGTGAAACTGTAAAAGGTCAGCCTATTTTAATATAAATAAATATACAAAACTGAGCAAACAACATTTTATGCCATCCTGCAATCATAATAATTGACAGCCCAACATCAAAAAGTATATACCTGTTCATATAGGATATGAAAGGCCTGCTTCACAGGCAAATTAACATCAAGAGCAACGACCTGAGATTTAAATGAATGTTAAACCATTGGAAAATGTCACCTGAAGTAGAAATCATATAAAGTTAGATTACAAATGAAGCATTTGTACCTTGCCTGACTCAGGAAGCAAATCATAAGCTGTATGTGCAGACAAGAATCCAGAAATACGATGGCGTGATATCTTTATATCAGCCTCCGAAATCCTAAGAGCAGCATCTTGCACTGTGCCATCTGAAACTGCCACCTGCTTAATACAACAAATTAATACACTAGAAAAACCAAAAATGATTAAATAATGACATATTGCATGCATAACAAAGCTTGTTATCAACACTTACCACATGCTGAAAGGCTTCGTTATCTACATCCATGCTCATTCTGCTATTGGGCGTCCGAGGACTTAATAATGGAGGTAGAGGACTAGGTTCCCGAGTTAGATAAATAGTGTTAACTATTCCATAGTTTCCCGTGACAGAAGGTTGACATTCATCATGCTTCCACTCACCATCAACATAAAATTTGTACTGCAATTGACAAGACAAAAGTGTAAATATGTCTATCCTAACAAAAAATAATTGAACAGCTTCATAAAAGAAGAAATCAAAAACATAAATCTCAAGTTACACCAGTTTTGTTATCCTATGACTAGAAAGATTATCAATATACCCAATGATATACCAACTTGTAATTATTGAACAAAATAATAAAAGTCACTACTGTGCCAGCATTGAACTATATGTTTCAATATTAGCACTTTGTCAGAAGGGTAATGCCAACTGGTACATACAAGTTCTACCGGTGTCTAAAACATTGGTGGAAATGGTCTAATACCAGAACATGCATGCAGAAGCACATGATTAAATGCATGAGCCAACAACAGTGTCACTTAATTCCAAGTGATACTGATATAAAAAATTTAAGCATGACCAAATTGTACAAAAATTATAAAACATACTTTAATCAACAAAAAATATTCAAAAAGAACCCAAGACTGACTAAAGAAATCACCATAAGATATATAATGTAAAAAGTGATGTTCCTTTGTATAAAAAGCAAACTTAAAAGCAGTATCCAATAAAAACAGTGTGTTGGCCAAGTGTATACCTGATGTAATCCTGGTGCAAGGCTGCAAATAACCTGGAACACTCTTGGGCAACCCTCCACAGGAGACATAGGTAAATACTCAGACCACCTGATGCATGTGATTTGCAAACTCATCAGCTCAAGTTAACAGTGAAACAACAATCTAGAAAAACCACAAGTACTATAACCAAGCAGACACAAAGTCGTAAAGGAAGCACATTATTTTTGACTGCCATTGCAATGTGGGTTCCCACATTCTTAGAACAGTTGGGTCTGAAGTTCACCTGATCTTTAATTCCCATATCAATCATAAAGACATAAACCAAACACCTTCTTGAAAATTGTTTTTTTTTTGGTATTTTCTGAAGTGCATCTGATATAAGTTTACGAGCAATTTGTTCCTACAAAAGGTAAACCAATAGTTCCAACTCCAAGATAATGGCTGTTTGTGAATGCCACAGATTGCTTGATCAGATGAAAGAGTAATTTCATAAACATATCATTTATCTAGTGAATTTTTCTTAGACATCTTCCATGAACAAAATTTTTAATCTAATTCGCCTGCATCATTGGATGCCATGCTTGAGTAGCAATGGACAAAACTGGTTCATATTTTTTTACCTTTCAATACTAGCTTCATTAGCAATGGTGAAAAGAATAACTAAATTTGAATACAAAGATCAGGCAAGCAATTTTTGTTTAAAAATAAATAACAACTTGATTCTCATATATAAATTCAAGCTTGATCCAAGACAAAATAAACATAGATTCATAGCTTACAATCATAAAAACACATCAATGTTTATTCAATGCAGTAAAAAGGAAAAGTTCAAAACTAACCTTGTAAACGAGCCGGTTAGGAAGACCCTTCTCCCACCATAAGGCCAAACAAACCGTGTTGGTACCAGCATGGCACCAGCAACACCAGCTGCCTCTTGTGAAACTTCTGTGCCTGGAGCAAACATTCTGTCCAAGCCCCTCAAATGAACCAATCTAAAGCAGTACCGCAGACTAACCTCCTTTTGCGCCTCACCAATAACCCACAAATGCAATCTCCGGCCTCAAGTCAAAAAGACCACCATCCCATCACCTTCTACCCGATTTTTACTGTTCGATATCAGAAAAAAAAGGAGCAAAGAGAGCCCATCTGTAATATAAGTTACTTCCTGCAACGGGATCCTCCACAGCACGCGCAGAGGACCCCTCAGTGATCACACATCCCACGCCAGGAGGCCGCGAAACGCCCAATATAGCATCAAATCACCACAAAGCCGGCTAGAAAAGGTATCTTCCAACTCAAATCTCACTTCCTAAAACACTTCTTAAACCAAAAAGAAAGCAACCAAACTCTACAATTCCAACCAGAGCAACTACTTCCAAATCCCTTAAACTCCAAATCCGACCACCATCCCCGATTCAATCCAAGCTCTGACCTCAGCAGGCCCTTCGACTCCAACAATCAAACAAAAAATCAAGCGAGATCCACGAAACAGAAAGAAATCGATCGGATTCCCAACTAGCCCTAGCAACAGAAGCAACCAGAAAATGGATCTCCGGACTCCGATTCCACGATCGCACAAGAGATTCTGAGATGCCAAATCCGAAACCCTAATCCTAAAGTTAAGGGTCGACAAATCTCACCGTATTCCACGACATCGGCTCGATCGTCGCGGAGAGAGGAAGTGGCGAAGGGAGAGAGAGAGAGAGAGAGAGAGAGAGAGAGGCGTGGCGACGAAAAGGGAAGAGGGAAAAAAAAGAGGAACGGAGAGAGAGCGAGAGAACAAAAACGGAAAGCAAAAATCCCAAATAAAAATTAATATGCCGTCCTTTTCTGGGGTTCTTGTTGGTGGTGAAGGGCAGCAGAGAGAGAGAGAAAGGGTCCGCGGGCAGTGCTTGATCGGGCGATCAAGACCATCAATTCTAGATCGTGTGGTCTGATTCTCCTAACTTGTGGGCCCCATTTCGGCTGACCGAGATTCTTGGGCTTTTTGAACCGGTTAGAGCACATCGAACCGGTCTGCCTTCCGGTCCGTTATGCTGCAGCTTTGCTTCCCTCTCTTTAATGGCAGGTTGTGGCCGCCGAGCTGGAGAACAGTTTGGTGAGAGCTGATGTTGTTGGACTCCGCTATCATTTGCCGCCTACGGGGCTCCTCTGATCTGCTCACCGTTGCCTCCTCCCACGCCGCGCTCCTCAAGTCGGGCGCCCGCACCGTCTCCGTCTTCAACCATCTCATCAACGCCTACGTGCGACGCGAGGCCGTCCCGGACGCACACAAGCTATTCGACGAAATGACCGTGCCCGACGTGGTATCCTGGACCTCCTTGATGGCCGGCTATGTCCACGTCGCCAGGCCCGATGACGCCTTATCTCTGTTCCATTACATGCTGAACTGTGAGGCCCAGCCAAATCCTTTCACTTACGCGACGGCCATCAATGCCTGCTCTCGCCTTGCTGACCTCGCATTGGGTCGGACGATCCATGCCCGGATGGAGACCTGCGGCGTCCGGTCGGACGTCGTCGTCTCCTCTGCTCTCCTCGACATGTATGGCAAATCCAACGAAGTCGACGATGCCCGTAAGATCTTTGATGACATGATCGAAAGGAACGTGGTTTCTTGGGGTTCAATGATTTCAGCCTACGCTCAGAATGCCCGCGGCCATGAGGCACTTGCTCTTTTCGGGGAATTCTTTCGAGCGAGCTCTTCAATGAGCTTGGTTCCGAATCACTTCATGTTCTCCAGTGTCGTCAATGCTTGTGCTAGCGTGGGAAGACTAGGCTTGGGGAGATCGGCACATGCATCGATCGTTTGCCGTGGATATGATTCCAATGAGGTTGTTGCGGGCGCATTAATCGACATGTATTCAAAATGTGGATCCATTGACTATGCAAGAAAGGTGTTCGATCATATTGAGTGTCCTTCTTTAGTCCCATACACCTCCATGATCATAGCAGCAGCAAAGTATGGACTTGGGAACCAGTCACTGGAACTGTTCGATGAGATGATTGCTCAGGGAGTGAAGCCTAATAGCGTCACCCTCCTTGGCGTTCTCCATGCTTGTAATCACTGTGGCCTCGTGGACATTGGCCTCCTGCACCTGAATTCGATGAGAGACAGACATGGCATTGCACCGAGCATGAGACACTATGCCAGTGTGGTCGACATGCTTGCCCGTGCAGGTCGTCTTGATGAAGCCCACGAGCTCTCCAAACAAGTTAAGGCTGAAGGTGATGATGCTCTGATGCTATGGAGTTCCCTGCTGTCGGCTTGCAGGACATATCAGCGGTTGGACATTGCAGCTGAGGCAGGGAAGAAGCTTGCAGAGTTCGACCGAGACGTGGCTGGTGCATATGTGGCAATGTCGAATGCCTATGTGGCAGTTGGGCAGTTGGAGAGTGCGACGAGGATTTGGGCCGAGATGAGCAGGCGGGGGATCAAGAAGGAGCCTGCTTGCAGTTGGGTTGAGCTCAAGGATGTAGCTTATGTGTTCTACACTGGGGAGGTTTCATCAGCTGGTCCAAGACAGGTGGAGTTGATGGAGTTGTTGAAGGAGTTGGAGAGAAGGATGAGGGAGAGGGGATATGTTGGCGGAGGGAATGGGTGGGGGTTGGATGGTGTGGAGGAGGGAGAGGAAGGAAAGGGAGTGATGGTTGGAGTGCACAGTGAGAGGCTGGCTTTGGGGTTTGGGCTTATAAGCACACCTAAAGGGATTACCATCAGGGTGATGAAGAACTTGAGGATGTGTAAGGACTGTCATGAGGCATTTAAGTTGATCAGTGACATTGTTGAGAGGGAGCTTGTGGTGAGGGACTTAAATAGGTTTCATCAATTCAGGAATGGGTTTTGCACCTGCAGAGATTACTGGTGATTGTATCATTATCTACACAAAAGCATGACATGCTACCATTCTACTATCTGGATGCCTCTCGAGGACCTTAATGGCTGGAGTTTCTGTAAGAAATGGAATTAAGGAGAGAAAGGGAACAGAGTGATGGTTGGAGTGCACAGTGAGAGGAAAAGGAATGACCATCAGGGTGATGAATAACTTGAGGCTGTTAGGGACTGTCATCAGGCATTTAAGCTGATCAGTGACATTGTTAAGAGGGAGCTTAAGTGGCCTTGAATGGATTTCATTCACCTGTTCAAGGATGGGTCTGGCACCTGCAGAGATTACTGACGATTGTACCAGTATCAACACAAAAACCCTATTTACTATGTGTTGGTTGCACCAGCACTTGAATACGTCTGGCATGCAAGACAATGTGATCAGTCTGCTATCTGGATGCCTATTAAGGGTCTTATTGGCTGGGTTTCTACAAAATGGAATTGTGAGGATCATCAAGGTGTTCACCTATCATTTCTGATCATATTCTTCCATGTGAAATCCTAAATGAGGATAATTCAGCTGAGTGTAGGTGTATGAATAGTTGCTGATAATATGGTGAAGTGTCACTAAGATTGCTTCTTTTGTTATCTAGGTGATAAAGCTTGAGTCGTGATAACAGTGTCTCTGTTTACAAGGATAAGACTGCATGTATCGATCCTTTCCAGATCTCACATTGACAGGAGTCTTGTTCATTGGTCTACACTTTTGTTATGGTGAAGGATATAAATTAAGATGATTCATAATGGACATCAGAGAGAAAGAAAGCGAGAGGGAAAAGCAAGCATGTAGGATAAACTGACAAGGATAGAGACAGTAGCTGCATTGAAAATTGTCGTATCAGCTGAATGGAGGTTGCTTTGTCAGCATTTCATTCTCAGAATTTGTTGATACAAAGGAGCATATCCTCTATTATCCCTATTGTCATGATTTTTTGTGCACCAGATAAATTTTATAAAATTAGAATTGATCATTACCATAGGGCAGCACTAAATTTGCTACTAGAAAGATGTCTGATATGAAGCAACCGCATGAACTTTTAACACAAATACTAGCAGATGGCTTTTTCTGGATAGAACCTCAGGGTTCTCTTTTTTCTGTATGGCTGATGAGGTAGGCTCATCACCTATTCATCTATCATCCTTTTTTTTTTTTTGACTAATACAAGTTTTTCTTTCTTTTGCTTCAGAAACAAACATAAATACTAGCAGTGAAGTATCATCTTTAATGAAGATGGAGACAGCAAAGGAGTATAGCATCAAGGTGGCATTAAGTTCTGAAGTCATTGGCAGGCTGAAATCTTAAAGATGAGCAAACATGGACAATTATTTGCATCACTGAGATATTATATTGGTAATATTACATATCTATAAGCTGCAGGACATCAGATGCCTAAGTTTACTGGATAGTTGATGCACCTAACTACATCCTCCTATGCTGCCTTTCCAAATTGATAGCTTGTGAGTGGACTAAAACCACTAATTAATGGGAGAATCAACTGATCAGCCATGCTTTGCTGATCTTGGCATCTTATGCTTTGCTCATTGGTACACTTTGATCACACAACTCTAACCCACTGAAAAAAAATTCTGTTGTGATCCAAGATGTGTATATTTAGTTGGCAAATTTTGATTGCTGAACATTTTTTATGGCTATTTAAAAGATCATGAGCAACATCATTGCATTGTTCAAGAAAGTTAGGGTTAAAATTATCATGTGGAAATTAAGGACAACCTTTTGGTCGCTGTAAACAGTTGTTCTGTATTCTCTCTTAGAAAGTGGGCACTGAAGCCAAACAAACATAACTTTTCTCTTGCTTGTCTCTACTCCATTGATTTGTGATCAGAGGATTAGTTTAATACTGACAATTAACAATTTTGGTAGGAAACAAAGAGGAAAATTATTCTCTTGATTGAAGAATTCTACTCCATGTAAGTTTGACTTATACCGCTAAACATGACAGGACTTCCTGATGGCCCATCATCTGCCCAGAAAGTTGAGGTGTTGTCATTCTACAAGATATGATTCAAGTACATTTAGACACCATGGATCACTATGATGACACCTCTTTCTCTCTCTCTCTCTCTCTCTCTCTCTCTCTCTCACACACACACACACACACACACACACACATATTCAAACAACAGCACCAGGTACTCTCTTTAGCCAAAAGTGTGATAGACCACCACTAGTGCTTTTATTGACAATCTCAATTGTAATCCCCTGGTTGGACCTCAGAGAGCTCCAGTGACCCTCTCATGTTTAAATGACTTCTAGTTGATATGATGCTCATCTTGGATGCTGCATGCATGAGGTTTCAGCGAATTCCTTTTGTTCGTTCTTTGTAGAAAGAGATCGATCACTAGGCTGTGTAGCTTACAGTGTAGGTGAGAAGTTTGCATGGAATATTTTCACTTTTCCTGCTGCCTTGTGCTAAGAGAATTTAATGCGCGCGCGAGAGAGAGAGAGAGAGAGAGAGAGAGAGAGAGACCATGGCATTCCTTCTGATGTTAGCAATTAGCTTTGTGCAGCACAATCTACACCCAACAATTACACTATCAACAGTGGAAATGATTCCCATCTTCTGATCCACCAAGGACTTCTGAACGTTGATAAGTTGGAAAGAATGCTGCATGTGATCATGAGGCATCTTATAATTTACAATCATTCTAATTTTCTTTTCCTTCAGGATAAAAACAGAGGATTTATATCAGTCCACAAACCATGTCATCATTGCCTCAATTTAATGCATAAATATTAATGTTCCTGAATTCTCCAAAATCTGCACTAAGGGTAATCAGTGTGTGCCAAATCTGGTCTTCTGCTCTCTTAATTCTTGTTCTCCTGCCTCTTCTTCCTTGTCTTTTACTGTCATTGAAGGTTTGATGGAAGACACAGATTTAGATTGTTAATTTTGGATAGATAGCTAAAACATGATTATGTGATGTCTGTTGGCCATCTGGTAGAACAGATTAAATTTGGAATGATAATTCTTTTGCCTTATCATTTGGAATTCTGGCAAGAGTGATTAACAAATGAAATAGCCATCTTGTCACCATCTTTTTGAGGTTAATCTCCAAGGTTAGGATTGATGAGAAAGGTATTACAGATGAGTGGATCATCACAAAATGAAGGTAAATCCAAATCAAAGTATTTATTGTTTTACCTCTTTTTTTTTTGGTTCTTTAGTACTGATGATGGTAGAAAATTGGTGAGATTTAACAACAAAAGGAAAAGAGAATAAAGATCATGAGTGCTTTAACCTATGAGATTCATTTCACAGTAACAGGTGGTGGTCCTTAAAATCCAATCTCTGGTTACAATCCATATGGAGTGGCTTCATTCCTCCTCCACGGTCCACACTCTTCCACTCCCCTCCCCCTCTTTTCTCTCGCTCTTTTCATCCCCCTCCCACCCCCCCCCCCCCCCCCTCTTTTCCTTTGGTCTCCGCCAGCTTTGATTACCCACTGCCAAACTCTTCTTCCTCCTCCTCTGCTCTCTCTCCCCATGGCAGCAGCCGAAGAAGGTCCTGAACCACTGAAATACCAGGTATTACTACCTCATCTCTTCCTTCTCACTCTCCTCTGCTTCTTTCCTTTGCTTGGACTCTGAGAAGTGAAGCTGGTTCTTTGGCGATGCTGCAGACTTTGGCCTTGAAGGTTTCCACCCACTGTGAAGGCTGCAAGAGGGAGGTGAAGAGAATCCTAAACATGGAAGGTTTTGTCCAACACCTCTCTCTCTCTCTCTCTCTCTCTCTCTCTCTCCTCAGTCTCTCACTGTAGACATGTACATGTGTTCCTCAGGGGTTTACAGGATTAGCTTCGGCCCGCAGCAGCACAAGGTTGTGGTGATCGGAAACGTGGCTGCGGAGACCCTCGTAAAGAAACTCACCAAGTCGGGGAAGCATGCCGAGCTCTGGCCCGAGCCGCTACCGGGTGAGAACGCCGGTGGGGGCGGGGGTGGCAAGAAGAAGAAGAAGAAGAAGAAGAAGAGCAAGAACAAAAGTGATGGCAAGCCAAATGAGCCACCGGAGGTCCCCGAGAACAATCAAAGCTCCTCCGGCGACGAGAGCTCCCCCGAAGCTCCCGATAAGCCAGAGGGGGAATCCCCGAAGAGCGACGACAAGGAGCCGCCTCCGGCGCAGGAGAAACCGAATGGAACGGAGAAGGCTGCCGCCACCAATGCAGGTGGCGGCAAGAAGAAGGGGAAGAAGAGCCAGAACGCAAACAACAACAACAGTGGAGGCGGTGGCAATCCTGGTGGAACCGGAGGGCCTCCACAAGAGTTCGGCAAGAAAGCAGCAGGCGGCCTTGCGATCCCACCGGCACTTAACCTTCCCTTCTACAACGCCTCACAGCTGCCATCTTACGTGGTGAGCTACAGCTCGGTGCATCCGAGCAACAACTTCGGCGGACCGTACCACCCGGCGGCGCCGATGCAGCACGGCAACTTTGTCTACTCCACGGCCGCCCCCGGCTCTTGCTACATCTTCAGCGAAGAGAATGCCAATGCTTGCAGCGTCATGTAGTAAACACCTTAACCTTATCAGTGGCCCTTCAAGTATGATGCTTGGGTCAATGGAGTCGAGCTAATCGAGTGTCATTATGGAGGTGGAAGTGTCGGATTTGGGTGTATTGTATTGACGCTGCAGCTTTTGTTGTTTTGTTTTATCATGTAAATAATGTTCGAAGTTAATCCAAAAACAGAGGATTAATCAGCTTTTTTTTGGAGATAGGTTCTTCTTGACACTCAGGAGAAGCAACAATCTGAGCATGGCAATCCAACTGCATCTTTAGATATTATTATTATTATCTTATTCGAGTTGGATTAATTATAAATTATCTCTATATTTAGTATTTTATTTTTTATATTTTTAAGAATTATATTAAAAAAATTATATTTATTAAAATAAAACATATAATCTCATTTTTCCTCATGATTTAGAAATAAAATATTAGGATTTATCATTGAGCAACTCAATTTATTTATTACTAAGTATATATAATGTTTTTATAAATAAATTAGATAATACAAGAAAAAAGTATAAGGATTTTAAATATAATATAGAAATCAAGATATTATAATTATAATAAATAATTTATAATTAATCTTATTCAAATTGGTAGTCGAGACATAATCTACATGTAGAGGGATCTTTTGCTTCGATACTATCATATATTCATCAAATATTATCCCTCGGGCAACGATGAAAACAAATAAATACATCATGTCTCAGGTGGGGGTTGCATGGAGCGGAACTCCATTGCTCTGCTGATCATTCAGCGGCGATAGGTTGACTCCTTTTGTAAAACAGGAAGCAGGATCAGGTGACTCAAATGTTAGAAATTGTTTGATACCAATTTGTATTTCTAAATCATTATAATAGAAACACGATAAAAACTGATGTGGAAATGAAATAGCGTACCTCTAGTTATTGTTGTCAAGAATTTCTACAACGATTTCTTCTTGAACTTTGGTACTTCTTGACTCAGAACTCTCATTTAGACGATGTAGGAAATCTTTTGACTTCAAAGATATGTTGAGCCCAAGGACCAAAATCCTCGTTTATATAGATGTTTTCCCTCATAACGTTCAAAAATTAATTCAAATTTGTAACGTTTGGACCATAATGAAGAACTTAATGATATTAAATATTTAATAATAATGGTTACATTTAGAATGAAAAATTAAAATATTTAAAATACAATAAATATGATTATTATTAAATATGATATTTAATAATAACGATTATATTCTCTCACTTGGTCCGTACGTTTAGCTTAATAATTTGAATTAATCTTTCTCAAAAAACTTTCTTAAGAAATAAATACATGAATCATAGCGATAAGTCCTCTAAGAGCGAGTATTATCATCTATGTATCACGATGTATTTAGTTTCTTAATCTTAATATGGTAATATTACTTAATGAATAAACCTTATGTTTATTCTTGGTCCATATATTTTCTCAAAATAATGTGTATATGAATGAGAAAATATCACAATATATAAGAGTTTCAATATCATTACAAAGTGGAACCAAGTCCCATTTTCTCTACATGATCCTTGAATTTCAGAGGTAGCATACCTTTAGTCAAAGGATCAGTAATCATCAATTCAGTGCTAATATGCTTAATAATCACTTTCTTTTCTTTTACACGTTCTCTTATGGTTAAATACTTAATGTCGATGTATTTACTTCGACTTTCACTTTTATTATTTTTAGCCATAAAGATAGTAGTTGAATTATCAGAGAAAATTCTTAATAGTCTAGAAATAAAATCCATGATTCTAAGGTCAGAAATGAAACTCTTAAGCCATACACAATGTGAAGTAGCATCAAAACAGGAGACAAACTCAGCTTCCATGGTAGAAGTAGTTATTTCTCCAAGAAATAGCTCCACTAGCCATTATTAAAAATATATTCTGATGTTGATTTACGAGAATCAACACAATCGGCGAAGTCTAAATCTGAATAACCAATCACATCCAAATTGTCTGTATGTCTATACATAAGCATGTAATCATTGGTTTCTTGTAGATATCTCATCACTTTCTTTGTAGCTGTCCAGTGGTCCATACCTGGATTACTCTGATATCGATCTAGCATCCCAACAATAAATGTAATGTCAGATCTAGTATAGATTTGAGCATACATAAGACTTTCTACGGTAGAAGCATATGGGATATTTTTCATTGATTCCCTTTCAAGATTGTTCTTTGGGCATTGGTTCAAATTAAACCTATCACCTTTCACAATGGGAGCAACAGTTGGTGAACAATCCTTCATCCGAAATCTTTCTAAAAGTTTATCGATATAGGTTTCTTGCGATAGACCTAAAATACCTCGAGATCTATCTCTATGGATCTTAATGCCAATGACATAAGATGCTTCACCCATATCCTTCATATCAAAATTTTTAGAAAGGAATTGTTTCACCTCATGCAGCAAACTCTTATCATTGGTTGCAAGCAAAATATCATTTACGTATAAAACAAGAAAACATATTTTACTCCCACTAACCTTCTAGTATATGCATTAATCCATAGGATTTTTAACAAATTCAAATGAAGAAATCATTTCATAGAATTTAAAATACCATTGGTGGAAGGCTTGTTTTAAACCGTATATAGACTTCCTAAGTTTACAAACCAAGTGCTCACCAACACTAAAGAAGAAACCTTCAGGTTATTTCATATAAACCTCTTCCTCTAGATCTCCATTAAGAAATGTCATTTCACATCCATTTGTTGCAACTCAAGACAAAATGTACAACTAATGCTAAATGATATGTGGAGCATCTTTTTTAGATATAGGAGGAAACGTCTCTATATAATTGATTCCCTCTTTTTGAATAAATCATTTTACAACAAGTCTTGCCTTGTATCTCTTAATGCTGTCTAATAAATCTTTCTTAGTTTTAAAGACCCATTTGCAAACCAATAGCATTTGCTTCATTAGACAATTCTATAAGATCCTAGACTCATTGCTCATTTAGACGATGTAGGAAATCTTTTGACTTCAAAGATATGTTGAGCCCAAGGACCAAAATCCTCGTTTATATAGATGTTTTCCCTCATAACGTTCAAAAATTAATTCAAATTTGTAACAAATTCAAATGAAGAAATCATTTCATAGAATTTAAAATACCATTGGTGGAAGGCTTGTTTTAAACCGTATATAGACTTCCTAAGTTTACAAACCAAGTGCTCACCAACACTAAAGAAGAAACCTTCAGGTTATTTCATATAAACCTCTTCCTCTAGATCTCCATTAAGAAATGTCATTTTCACATCCATTTGTTGCAACTCAAGATCAAAATGTACAACTAATGCTAAAATGATATGTGGAGAATCTTTTTTAGATATAGGAGAAAACGTCTCTATATAATTGATTCCCTCTTTTTGAATAAATCATTTTACAACAAGTCTTGCCTTGTATCTCTTAATGCTGTCTAATAAATCTTTCTTAGTTTTAAAGACCCATTTGCAACCAATAGCATTTGCTTCATTAGACAATTCTATAAGATCCTAGACTCCATTGCTCATCATGGAATTCATCTCTTCTTTCATGGTATCATGTCACAAATTTGAATCTTTGCAACTCATGACTTGTGAAAAGATTTCAGGATTATTTTTGGCTCCAATATTATAGTCAGATTCTTATAGATATATAGCATAATCACTAGGAATTACTGATCTTTTATTTCTAGTAGATCTTCTTAATGTTGTACCAATGTTTCCTTAAGGAACTTGTGATTCAACTAGTTGTTCAGGAACTTATTGTAATTCCTGAACTACTTGATCTATTAGAATACTATCAGCAACTTGTAGAATTTCAATGATTGGTTGTTCAACATCAGTTTGTACTTGAGGAGTGCTATGAACTATAACCAATCTATTATTTGATGTGGAAGGTTGAGATTCTATATGATCATGTGCGAAAACTATGTTCCTGAAATGATTGCTCCCACTAATCACGTCATCCTCAAGAAATTTAGCATTTCTTGATTCCACAATCCCAGTTGTATGAGATGGACAATAGAATATGTAACCTTTAGACTTTTCGACATATGCAATGAAATACCCACTAATAGTCCTCGGGTCCAGTTTATTCTCTTATGGATTATATATCCTGACTTCAGACGAATATCCCCAAACGCACATATGTCGCAAACTCGGTTTCCAACCTTTCCATAATTTAAATGGTGTCTTTTAGACAGCCTTGGTTAGAGCTCGATTTAATATATATACAATCGTCTTTAGTGCTTCAGTCCACAAGAACTTAGGAAGATTGGAGTTGCTAAGTATACTCCGCACTATGTTTAATAATGTTTGGTTTCTTCTTTCTACAATAGCATTCTGGTCTAGAGAATCAGACATAGTGTATTGGGCAACAATCTCATGTTCTTGAAGAAACTTAGCAAAAGGACCAAGTGCTTGTCCATTTTCAATATATTTACTATAATATTCTCCACCCCTATCTGATCTCACAATTTTAATTTGCTTACTATATTGGTTCTCAACTTCAACCTTAAAGACTTTGAAGGCATCCAATACTTCATTTTTGTTATGAAACAAATATATATACATATATCATGAGTAATCATCTATAAAGGAGATGAAGTATTTCTGATTATGTATATCCAAGTTTGGACAACATATATTAGTACGAATTATCTCTAATAAGTCTAAACTCCTATTAGCATCCTTTTTGGACTTATTGGTTTGCTTTCCCTTAATACAGTCTACACAAGTCTTAAAATTAGTAAAATCAAGAATACTAAGTAACCCATCTTTAACTAATCTCTTAATTCTCTCTATAAAGATATGTCCTAATCTCCGATGCTATAATATAGAGGAGTCCTCATTAATATTATACATCTTAATACTAGTGTGAACATGCATTGAACTTTGAGTATTATCATTTTGTAATAAAATACGGTAAAGATCATCAAACAAAATACCTTTCCCAACATAATCAGATTTATATAATAAACGAAATGATATGTCTTTAAAATTAAAGGAATACCCAAATGGTACGAGTCTGGAAACAGAAATTAAGTTTTGTGAGAAACTTGGTACATAAAAGGTCCTTTCCAATTTTAAAATAAAACCACTACTTAAAGTTAAAATGCATGTTTCAATTACCTCCACATGTGAACCCATCTTATTTCCTGATAAGATGCTTTGCTCACTTCCCACTAGCTTCCTTAGGTTTTGCATACCCTACAAAGAGTTTGCAATATGGTTTGTTGATCCAGAGTCAATCCACCAAGTGTTAATATTAACATTAACCATATTAGATTCATAACACACATATGAGATTGGTTTACCTTTTTTTTCAAGCCATTGTTGGAATTTCGTGCATTCCTTCTTCAGATGTCCTTTTTTTTTACAAAAGAAATACTTTGCTTATTTCTTGTTATCAGCTTGGGATGGTATTTTACCTTTTCCCTGTTGATGAGCATTCTGATTGGCTTGGTTTTTGTCAGTTTTATTCTTCTCGCGAGTGGTTACCACCAATGTACTTTCACCTAGTTCCATCACTAGCCTCTCTTCTTCTTGAATACACATAGTTATTAATTCATTGATTAACCATTTATCCTTATGTATATTGTATGAAATTTTAAAATGACCATATTGAGGTAGAAGGATGTTCAGAATATAGTGCACCAGGAAGGATTCTAACATAATAACCTCGAGTTTCTTAAGTTGAGCCGTAATATCTCGCATTTGCATTATGTGCTCACGCACACCCTTTATGTTAATGAGTCTAAGGGATAATAATTTCATTATTAGGGTACTTGCTAGTGCCTTATCCGAAATGACGAATTGTTCATCAATAACTTTTAGCAAGTTTCGGACATTTTTATGCTGGTCAACAGAATCACGTATGGTAGTAGTTATCTTAGTTTTGATAAACATCACGCTGAGTCGATTGGATCGCTCCCATCGCTTATATAACATGATCTCAATTGGAGTGCTAGTATTAGTGACTATAGGTGGTTTGTCTTTCCTAATAGCATAATCAATATCCATCCACCCTAAATGGAGGAGAACCCTCTCCTTTCATATCTTATAGTTATGACCACTAAGTTTGGGAATATCACATTGAATATCAAAGAAATTAACAAGTTTGAGAAACTGCATAAAATCAAACATGCTTATGTCAAAATTTGAAGTTTAATAGTCTAAATTACATGTTTTACCAATGTGAAACATGCTAAAAAATATGAATCTCATGATATAAAAATTGCCTGTGGGCTAAATTCTTAATTCAAATAGATTCAAATGGTCTTTATTGTAAAACTACCAAATTATATTTCAATTCATAATTCGTGTGGGTAAATTATGAAAATAATCTGATATTTTATCCTGATTAATTATATTGAATATAATAAAAGATCTTGTGGGATAATAATTATTATATTAAATATAATCATTCACAATATAATATCTAATTATTTATGTGATCCTTATTTTAACTTTATATATAATTTTAATTAATTAAGGATGTTGTGGCTAATTCTTAATTAATCAAGATTATATGGATCACTAGACATTTTAGACATACAAAATTAACTCATAAGCATGATTAAATATAATCAAATATGCATACATAATATAAGCATTTTATTGTCTAAAATTATTGAAAATGTCACATCCTCATAATTTTCAATATGAAATATATCAAGAAGTTTAAAAAGAAACCAAAATCAAATCATTTTTATGGCATAAAATGAAAACTCTTTGGCAGAGGTCATTTGGCTCTGATACCAAATGTTAAAAATTCTTTGATACCAACTTGTGTTTCTAAATCATTATAATAAAAACACAATAAAAACTGATGCGGAAATGAAATAGCGTACCTCCAGCCATTGTTGTCAAGAATTTCTACAACGGTTTCTTCTTGAACTTTGGTACTATCGGCTCAGAACTCTCGCTTTAGATGGTGTAGGAAATTCTTTTAACTTTAAAGAGATGCTGAACCCAAGGACCAAAATCCTTGTTTATATAGATGTTCTCCCATCAAAAACATTTATTATCACCAACTCATAACGTTCAAGAATTAATGATATTAAATATTTAATAATAATGGTTATATTTAGAATGAAAATTAAAATATTAAAAACATAATAAATAAAAAAATTAATTATTATGAATTATGAATTTAATGAGAACGGATTATTATTAAATATGATATTTAATAATAACGGTTATATCAAAGCCATGCTAAAAGTCAACTCATGAAAGCAAAAAATCAAAGGAGAGCATGAGATATTTCACCCACCATTATTACATCCAAATGAAGTTACCAACCAACCATCTCACTAAATCATCACAACTCTACTTCACAATACTCCCCTCTGAGATCAATCCACATCTGTACAAATTGGGATAGGTGTGAGTACTAGTTGATTTGTAAGAGCGCTCAAATTCAGAGTATGCACTTGAGGTATTTCCATATAATTAAATTTCCATGCCTTTCTATCTATGAATGTTCCTAGATACTTGTACATTTATATACCAGTAGGCATCATCACAGTGTACCAAATCTTTTTTGACTTCCCACATGGCCACCATTCATGGCTGGATTCTTTTTGGCCCAGACTCAGCCTCTCCAATGGATGCTTTGTCCTTCCAAGACTCCTCTAGAAACTGAAAGGAATTATAATGTGGTATCTTTGTGGGTGATGATGCCATTCCCACCCCACTTGTTGCCACCAAAGGTCGCATCTCTGCCAACAACAAAGGCATCTACTTTTGCGATATGGCCAAATTTCCATGCATTACTTTATCTTAACCCCTCGGAAAGCATTGCCGATGGTGTGCATCATATATCCCTACTATATTCCACAGCCTTTGAGATCATTTTATTTCTTACCTAATTCTGTAAAGATCATGATATGTGGCGAAGGAACAGCAGTGGAAGAGACAATTGCAGAACTGAGATGGAATTCTCTCAGCATCATCAGACAGCAGCCATGTCTTCTGTGAAGTTTCAAGACATGTGGATTTGTCTTGAGGGGGGGAAATAGCCTAGGAAAGAGATTTTGCAATGTAAGAATTATTAACTCCAAACCAAATATTTGTGACATAAATCTGGACCCAGTTCTTGTCATATGCTCTCCCTCTCTCTCACTCTCTCTCTCTCTCTTAACCCTTATGCAAGGAAGTCCTATACCCCTCTCAGCCTTTCTATGGGAGCTCTCTCTCTCTCTTAACCCTTAAAGAGAATATTTTGCCATTGCAAGGAAGTCCTATACCCCTCTCAGCCTTTCTATGGGAGCTCTCTCTCTCTCTTAACCCTTAAAGAGAATATTTTGATATTGTAAGGAAGTCCTAGACCCTCCTCTCTCTCTCTCTTAACCCTTAAGAGAGAATATTTTGATATTGTAAGGAAGTCCTAGACCCTCCTCTCTCTCTCTCTTAACCCTTAAGAGAGAATATTTTGCCATTGCAAGGAAGTCCTATACCCCTCCTAACCCTTTCTATGGGAGCTCTCTCTCTCTCTCTCTCCTCTCTCTCTCTCTCTCAACCCCTAAGAGAATATTTTGATATTGTAAGGAAGTCCTAGACCCTCCTCTCTCTCTCTCTTAACCCTTAAAGAGAATATTTTGATATTGTAAGGAAGTCCTAGACCCTCCTCTCTCTCTCTCTTAACCCTTAAAGAGAATATTTTGCCATTGCAAGGAAGTCCTATACCCCTCTCAGCCTTTCTATGGGAGCTCTCTCTCTCTCAACCCCTAAGAGAATATTTTGCCATTGCAAGGAAGTCCTATACCCCTCTCAGCCTTTCTATGGGAGCTCTCTCTCTCTCTTAACCCTTAAGAGAGAATATTTTGCCATTGCAAGGAAGTCCTATACCCCTCCTAACCCTTTCTATGGGAGCTCTCTCTCTCTCTCTTAACCCTTAAGAGAGAATATTTTGCCATTGCAAGGAAGTCCTATACCCCTCCTAACCCTTTCTATGGGAGCTCTCTCTCTCTCTCAACCCCTAAGAGAATATTTTGATATTGTAAGGAAGTCCTAGACCCTCCTCTCTCTCTCTCTCTCCTCTCTCTCTCTCTCTCTCTCTCTCTCTCTCTTAACCCTTAAAGAGAATATTTTGATATTGTAAGGAAGTCCTAGACCCTCCTCTCTCTCTCTCTTAACCCTTAAGAGAGCCTCTCTCTCTCAACCCCTAAGAGAATATTTTGCCATTGCAAGGAAGTCCTATACCCCTCCTAACCCTTTCTATGGGATCTCTCTCTCTCTCTCTCTCCATCAGACATTTGTAACTGTAGAACTGCAGAACATCATTATATAATTTTTATATAAATACAAGTGTCAGTATATACATAGCAATTAGCAAGATGAAATATTATAGTGAAATGGAGGTGGTTTCCTTTCTGTTGCTCCAATCACTGACAGAACAATTTTGGAGTAAGATCAAGAATATAAGTATACAAAATAAGAAGGATCAATATACATGACTCCCTCATAATTTCAATAATTTCAACATCAAGAAAGAATGGAATGAAGAATGAGAAGAAAAAGGAAGAGAGACCTGTTGGGTGGCGCAAAGATCTCTTGTTTGAAGAATAAATTCTAAGACACACAGTAATATTTGATTGCCAGCTTTGAGCAAAATGGAAACCCAAGATTGATTAGTCAAGCATGGAACAATACAAACGTGACTTTTGTTCCAAGACATATACTATGTTTGCCACTTTCATTGATTTGCCCAAAACTTAGCCATTTCAAATTTTCCTAATTTTTACCATTTTCATACGTGTAACACAAAATCCAATTTCAATCTTCTACACCAGAGAATGAAGAGTAATAGTTCTCAGCCAAATAGATATCCGAATTCAACAGTTTGACTGGCAAAATGGTGAAACTTAAAACAACCCTGCTCATGAAACTACAACCATGACAAACATCTCATTTTCTACTAATCGTCCAAAGGGAAATTGGCATGCAAGTAATAAGAAAATAAAAAGGATCCAAATTCGAGTTGTCATGACCATCCCTTTCCGCAGCAAATAACAAACCATAAAACAAAAATTCCGGTGGTCACAGAGCAGGTCTAAGCAGTGGCAGTTGCACCGGCAGCAGCCAAGCGCTTTCTTGCTTCCTCGATGATGCTGAGCTTGATACCCTTGCCTTTGGGAAGTGACACCCATGGCTTCGTGCCCTTACCAATGGTAAAGACATTGCCCATGCGAGTTGCAAATTCATGGCCGGTGGCATCTTGGACGTGGATGGTATCGAAGCTCCCCTTGTGCTTCTCTCTGTTCTTAATCACACCGACACGGCCGGTATTTCTCCCACCAGTCACCATGACAACATTTCCAACATCAAACTTGATGAAGTCCACAATCTTGTTGGTCTCCAAATCAAGCTTGATGGTGTCATTGGCCTTGATAAGAGGGTCAGGGTAGCGAATGGTACGACCATCATAAGTGTTCAGGTAGGGAATGCCCTTCTGTCCAAACTGGACAGAGCGAACCTTGCAAAGCTTGAACTGTGGAGTAGAAAAAAAAGGCTTTTTTAACACAGTAAAAGATCTCAAGAACTAATTATCATTTATATTCACATATTAGATTTTCATATAGCACAAAATTGATCCTTAAAGGCATGCCAATGATTTTACCTTCATATAATTAGTGATATTATCCATTACAAGTTTTAGCAGTTGACATAGTTGTTTCAAACCACATAATATCCATTACACATTCATATAACATAGAACTATTATTGTTTCAAACCATAAGAAACAGTTGACAAGTAGACCAATAATAAGAATACACAAGAGACATGACTAATCTTCGACAGGCAATTTTCTTCTATAGTAGAAGTTAAAATCAAAATTTGTTGTAAGCAGTTCAATGAACAATTTATAAAAGAATAAAGTATAATGTCTACAGACCTTGGATTCTTCATCCCTTATCGAATGAAGACGGAAGCGTCCCTTGGTGTCATAAAGAAGGCGGAAGTTCTCATTTGTCTTGGGGATCGAAACAACATCTGCAGATTTCAGACAATTTTACAAAAAAAATCTACCAAACTAAACATAATGAAGATGCACTACATCATAAACTAGATGTAATTAAATATAAACAAAGTGATTTTAGGGTAAACAAAACCGATACTGGAAAAACAGCTAAGCATATTCCATCAAAATAGGGTTGAATGCATACCCATGAAACCAGCTGGGTAAGTCTTGTCAGTCCTGACTTTTCCATCCACCATCACATGGCGTTGCATCAGTATAGCAATGACTTCACGGTATGTTAGAGCATATTTCAGCTTGTTTCTTAAAATAAGAATCAAGGGCAAGCATTCCCTGGCTTTATGAGGGCCAGATGATGGCTTGGGAGCCTAATAGATAATAAAATCTGGTACTCAGACAACTGCATAAACAAATGAAACAAGATGAAGTACTTCAAGGAAAAGATTTTTAACTTACAAAAGCTCCACCAAGCTTGTCTAGCATCCAGTGCTTTGGGGCATTGAGCCTCTTCAGATGCTTCTTCAATCCCCTGGCCTGAAGTGCATCAAATGAAACTAAGTCCAACAAGCAAGAAAAAAGAGTGAACGATCATGTATTTCATGAAGAATTAGGATGTACATTGATGGGCACCTAGAAGGCAGAAAAAAATGACAGGCCTAGTTCTAAAAAAATAGTCCATCAAGACTTGTCATGGTTCTTGACAAGCACAGCTCTGTAAAAAATCATCTCATGGAGCAATCAAACTTCCAATTTGTGCCTTCGAGGCCAAAACGACACCACAAGACTAAACAGAAGTCACAGGTTCCTGTTTGCTAGAGATCTTTGATATCTACAAATGCAGCGAATTGTTTTCGTCTGATCCGTGACAGTTTGCATGTCTAGAACTGGTGTTGTTTCGTTAGTCTCCTTGGAACCCTCGCACACCATATCAAAACTAGGATGGCAACAGCCATCCAGTACCGAACTACCGCAAGACAGCTGCAAAAACAAAGTTAAAGAGAGAAGATATATAGGATTGCCAAACATAGCTTTATCAAATCTTAGCCACAACAAAAAATCTTCATCACGAAGTATTCAAGATGCAGACAAGTGAACAAAGGTTTTCAACTGAAAAATATGCTTTCAGAGTGCATGAAACATGATATTCCATAATCAGTGCCCACCAACATTCCCAAAGGCACATACCAGAAACATTAATCCATCTAAAACTGCACAGATTCACGTCAAATCAGCTATATAACCCTTACATTGTAAAATGTAGACACTAAAACCATCCAAACCTACTGAGGTCAATATATTAATCACTACAGGTCGACGCTTTTCCGGGCATAAGAAATTACTAACACGAAGGACTGATCTATGAACCCTAGATATGCAAGCAAACACCAACAAGCAATTCATCAAGCCAAGGGAAAAGATGATAAACGAAACGAAGCAAAAATGGATTGAAACGAACCATTTTTCCGGATCTCGGCCGCCTCGCTTCGCCGCCTCGAGAGAGAGCTCGGAAGCGCCGTTGAACACCACGAGAAGCCGACAGGAAACCCTAAAGGTGACGCGCGGTCGCTACTTAACAGCTCGATGTGGCCTCCACTCCGGTTCTGGTCCAATTCGGTCCGGTCCAACTGAACCATGTTAGACACCAATCCGATGTTATTATTATTATTATTATTTACTCCTCGGAAATAAACTTGGCACACGTGCTACTTTGGTCCGCTATCTACACGAGTTATCGACACTTTGACTCTCAACTAATATCGGCTCTTAGTAATATACAAACATCAACAAACTAATGTGGTCGATACTTTAACTCCCAATCAATAGATATCGATTATTAATGGACAAAATAAGACGCGAGCTCATGATTCCCGAATTCAATGCACTTGTCACCCATAATGGGATGAGTGTTTATGCCGCTGGCTTTTTAGGCCATATTTTAATCGCCTCACAACTCTCATACTATAAAGAGCCTTAGTTATAGACAGTAAAGAAAATCTCACTTATCATATTCTAAAGATTTGACATTCATCAAATCTTTCAAAATTTTTGTTAACTTAATTATTAGATCTTATCAGGTATACTCCCGATGCAGTTTTATAGGATCTAAACAAACAAGAATTAAGATTGGATCTTATCAGGTATACCGCCGCCGCTGCCCCCTTGGCCAGCGACCTCGCCTGCTCGCTGCCCACATCTCGCTCGAGCGAGAAGCGCCGCGGCCGCCGTTTCCCAGCCAGTGGACCACCCATCGCCGCTTCCACCATCAGCGACGCTACCCTAGCCGCACCGCCATCGCTGCTTTCCCTTAGTTGCAGTTTCGGCCGCGCGATCCGTCGCCATCGCTGTTTCTGTGGTGCGATAGAAATAGAGCAGCCGCTGGTCCCTCTGCTGCCGCAAGCGCCGGTTGCCTCCACCACCGCCGCTGCTTCCCGGCCACTTCAACGCCACCCCCTCCTTCGTTGCCGAGCCACCACCGCTGCCAGCAGCCACCGTGCGACGACCGCCACTCGCCTCCCAACCGCCGGTCCCCCTTGCTCTGCATCCACAGTGACAGAAACAGGGCAACTCACCGGTTGCCCTTGTTCCCAACCATGACACTACCGCTGCGAGCGCTAGCTGCCACCACCGTCGCCGCTACTTCCCGGCCGGCGACGACTACCACTGATTCCTCTTCTCCACCGCAGCCTCAACCTCGGCCACTTCAACACTTCAACCCCCTTGCTCTGCATCATTGCCGCAACCCCCTTCTCTGCATCATTGTTGCAGCCTCAACCCCTTGCTCTACATCCTTTGCCGCAGCCACCGATCACCGCAATTCCCGGTCAGTAGCCACTACCGCCCGCTGCTCCTGGCTAGCGCCTCCCAACCGTGACCCTCACTGCCTCCTTCTCCAACGCCGCCCGCCTCCCCTTGGCCGCAGTCGCAGTCGCTCGTCCACTTCAACACCTCAACCCCCTTGCTTTGCATCATTGCCGTAGCCCCCTTCTCTTCATCATTGCCGGAGCCTCAACTCCTTGTTCTACATCCTTTTCCGTAGCCACCGATCACCGCAATTCCTGGCCAGTAACCACGACCGCCGCAGCCACCGTCGTTTCCTCAATCGCACGTGATCCCTCGGCGTCACCCCGCGTCTCCTTCGGCAGTTTGATAGAGACAGAGCAATGCTGCCTTCTGTCCGCCGTCGCAGCCACGCAGTGGAGAGCCCTTGGCGGCGCTGCCCCCAACCGCAACAACCATCGCTGCCTCACGGCACGGTAACTAAAACAAGGCAACCACGGCCGCCGTAGCCACCGTCGTTACCTCAACCGCATGGGATCCCTCAACGTCACCAGCGCCTACTTCCGTGCGACAAAGACACAGAGCAATGCTGCCTTCTGTCCGCCGTCGCAGCCACCGCAGTGGAGAGCCCTTGGCGGCGCTGCCCCCAACCGCAACAACCATCGCTGCCTCACGGTAACTAAAACAAGGCAACCACGGCCGCCGTAGCCACCGTCGTTTCCTCAATCGCACGTGATCCCTCGGCGTCACCCGCGTCTCCTTCGGCAGTTTGATAGAGACAGAGCAATGCTGCCTTCTGTCCGCCGTCGCAGCCACCGCAGTGGAGAGCCCTTGGCGGCGCTGCCCCCAACCGCAACAACCATCGCTGCCTCACGGTAACTAAAACAAGGCAACCACGGCCGCCGTAGCCACCGTCGTTTCCTCAATCGCACGTGATCCCTCGGCGTCACCCGCGTCTCCTTCGGCAGTTTGATAGAGACAGAGCAATGCTGCCTTCTGTCCGCCGTCGCAGCCACCGCAGTGGAGAGCCCTTGGCGGCGCTGCCCCCAACCGCAACAACCATCGCTGCCTCACGGTAATTCTCCGTGTTGCAGTCATCGCAATGGTGAGCCCTTAGCAGCACTGCCCCTAGCCGCACCACCATCGTTGCCTCCCAGCCCTCAATAGTAGCGATCCCTCCATGCAGCAACCTGAGATTGTCAAATCATAACAGGTTTGAATAATTATCAAATCAAACTAATCAAACTAGAGATTAATGTGAATGATAACTAGTGAGTACATTTATTGAAGGACTTAATCCAGAGATTTAGTGTGAAGTTAAGGTTCATCAATCCCGTACCATGATAGTTGTGATTTCATTTGCACGTCTGCATGAGAAAATAATCAACATAAAATATTATTGAAACAGAGGTGTCAATAAATAAGTAATCAATAAGCAGCCCACCCTATCTATTCCTAAAAAAATCCACGACACCCGAATACTAACCCAAGAAGAACTCTATAAATAGTGATGTAATCGTTTCTTTTGGAATCAATCAAGAAATCAATCAATGAAATATTATTCCAGTTTGTGGACAAACCCTAGGAGATCGATCATCTTGAAACGATTAAGGAGGCCAATCCTCTCGAAGCGATCAAGGAGGTCGATCCCCTCGAAACGATCATTCTCTTTTTATCTTTCTTCTTTTACGATAAGAGTCTTATCAATAAATTCTAAATAAATTTTTTATTACAATCTAAATTTGGACAGCGTAAAAATTCTAATAAGGAATTCCAAGGAGACTTTTAAGAGTTGAAAATTTTCAAAAATAATAAATATAAAATAAGCGTGAAAAATACCTCAACCCAACACAAAAGCAGATTGGAACTTAGAAAAGAATGTCACGAACCTTCTGCAATTTCATGCATTTCTTAATGCATTTAAGAGTTAATGACAACAAGACTTAACCTTAATTTGTTTCACCAAATGGCCTCGAATGGGTTTGGAAGATGTTAAAGCATTAAATATCACCATGAAGCCCAGAATTAATAATTTACTGCAAGAGAAGTAGTTCGGATAGGCACCACAAGCATCACCCAATAAGAATAGGCACAACAAGATTAGCATAAATATTTACACACATTTGTAAGAGCTAAGCTTTGGCATCAGCATGAAATCAATGGAGCAAAGAGAAATAACAGAACACACAGAATCAAAACTTACTGTCTTAAAAGTGTGACCACAAGACAATATTTATTGTCTTCATATGATGGTATGAATATGTTCGAAGGAGATCTATAGATATTATGATTAGATAATTCTATTTAATTAGCATTAATGTGTTTGATTATATAATCCTATCTAATTAGGTATAATATATTATAAATTTAATTAGATTTTGATTACATCAATAACTAACAAATGATAGAATTTCTTAAGAACATTTGAGGTAAGATACTTTCCTAATTACTTATCGTGAAGTCTCTCCTCTTGTCCATAAATAAATAAGACCTCTTAGGGACTTAATACATGATGTTAAGTTATACAGAGATTATAGATCTTCTCATATCTCTCCTTCTAGTGACCCTATGAAAAATAAGAAAAAAAGATAATACAATTCTAATTCTTCTAACAAATAAGTATCACTACTTTTTTCAAATTTGATGATAATATATTAGCATATCATATAAAGATTTTTTAATAACATTAAAAAGTTTACTGTCATAATATTTGATATATCATTATTTGATTTTAATTTCTGACATTAATATTTTTCGTAAAATATCATAATTATAGTTTTTATGCTTACAATTGGTATGGAGTCATATTTTAAAATCAAATATCTTAGATCATAAAAGTATATCAGATATATTTTATATTTAAATCTATTTAATAGCATCATTTATTTATGAAAAGGTGTTATTTGATTTTGATTGTATGATGCTTGAACAATTTATCTGTATTGACGAGTTACTTTCCTATCTTATCTTTGAATTTATTCCTTAGTATTCCTCACCTGCTTGTAACATGGATGAAACTACGATAGAAGTATGTTGCTCGTATTTATTTGATGGGCTACTATCGATAGCTTGCCATCGATGGAGCACTATTGAGGGTAGTTTGCTATCGTGGGCAATAACTGTTAGGATCAAGAGCGCATTAAGAGAGGGGGGTGAATTAGTGCAGCGTAAAACTTTCGCTATTTCAAAAATCTTATTTTGATTAAAGTTGATTCAACAATAATAATTTCAACTCAATCCGTTTCGGAAAGAATTTGAACATGAAACCATAAGAGAAAATGCAAAAGAAGACTAAGGTGATTTGCAGCAATGTAAGTTGCACAAATGAAAAGCATTGATTTCGTAAAGTCTTCGTTCGATTCGATTCGGAAAGATAATAACTTTAAAATGTAAGAGAGCATAAGTATAGTAAAAGCAAGATGAAGAGAAGAAGCACCATGCTTATGAAATGATTTACAGTTAAAGAAGATTGCTCAAAACGAAATGCAAACCAGATTTAGAGTGGTTCGGTCAAACGTGACCTACATCCACTTTCGGCTTCCTCCTCCTCCGAGGTCACAATCGTCCACTAGAGGCCTTCCTTCAATAGGCGAAGGCTAACTACCATTTTACAGCTTTTCTCCTTTTGCCGGGCTTAGGAGACAACCCTTACAAGTTTCACTCCTCTCTAGAATGATCTCAACACTTAGAAAGAAGGAGGAGAACTCTAGCTTTTACAACACTTTAAGGCTTCAAAGACTCAAAAATATTTCAAGATTTCAGTACACTTTCATGCAGGAAAGGGTGGGGTTTTTATAGGCCTCAATTAGTTTGAAAATGAAGCCTAAAAGTGTCCATTCCCGGATTTTCAGGGTCCTGACGGTACCACCGCCATTACTGGGCGGTACCACCGCCTAGCACCTGACACTGGGCGGTACTATCGCTCAGTTTGGGCGGTACCACCGCTTGGCAGAGCTCGGAGACCGAGCTTTAGTGGTACCACCGCTGGCAGCAATAACTGCCAGTGGTACCACCGCCTAGAATTCCTGGGAGATCGAGTCTCCTGGGCGGTGCCACCGTCGGCCAGAAATTCTGGGTCCGAATGGGTTGTTTCATTATGCCCAATTTGGGTCTATTAAGGGCCCAATTGGCCTCTAATTAAGTTAGTGGGATTACCTTCCAATCCTAACTTAATCTAAACTTTAATTATGACATTTAAGACATGATTACTACAATTCGTGTTTCGGTGCATCAGTCGCTCTTCCGGCGAACTTTCGACGAACATCCGACGAACCCTCGGCGATGCTCCGGCGGACTCCTGGCAAGCTATTGGACTTTGCGACGATCTTCTTGGCGAGTTTCGATAAGCTTCTATGGCAAGCTCCAGGACTTCTTGGTTGGTTCCCGCAGAACTTCCGACGAACATCGGGATTTCCATCGAACTCTCGAACTCTCAATGAGATCTTGATCCTGACTCCGGCACAACACCTGTTGCATGTCTTACAGCCATCGTAGTTAATCCTGCACACTTTTTTCAATATATAGATTAGATCAACAAATGATAATTGACTTCATCATCAAAATCCGAGATTCAACAATCTCCCCTTTTTTGATGATGACAATCAATTGATGACGGAGTTAACCTTAACTCCCTCTATCTATATGCCATACTTGAATTCAAGAAACATATTGATAAGTTATGTTCATTTAAACTAATCAATACTCCTATCATGATTCCTATCATGATATAGCAATTCTGAAAATGATGTCAAGGTATGACATCCATTTTCAGGTCTTATATTTCAAATGTGAAGGATAACAATCATAGCAATTTCATCATATGGCAAGATATTAACTTTGTAAAATTGCAAGTTAAGCTCTAGATATCTTATCATAATGCAAACATGTATAGCAATTCATTCTATCATCAATTTACCACATATTTCTCCCCCTTTGCCATCAACCAAAAGAAGAATGATTCAATAATGTATGCAAGTGTGGTAAAAAAGATTTATGTCATATTTCAACTTAAAATTTTTTTATGTCAATCATATTTCAATCATTCATGACATGATATCATTCACAAGTTCTTACATAAAAGAGATAGCTTTCATTACTTCTTCCTTTTTATTTATCATCAATGTTTTGTATGAAGGAGGAAAGTAAGGAGGAAAATCCAACTTTGAATGAAGTTAAAAACGATGAGAGAGTTTCATTAAATCATGCTTAATTTTTCACAAGGATCAAAATATACATATGAAATTAAATCCTTGCAAGTATTCATCTAAAAAAAAAATTCTTCCTTCATCAAGAAGGAATTCATGTGAAAGAATCATTATATCAAATCCATTTCTCAATTAAAATTCACAAAAGATAAATCCATGAGAGATGCATTTGTCAGTTAATTTCATGTTTCAAAAATTATTTAGTGATGAAGCATGGATATGCAATAAATTTGATATGACATAGACTCATAAAAACTCCATTCAAGAAATACATTAAGTCCGGAAGAGAAACAAAATCATGTATTTGGATAATGTTTTGTCATAGCTTTTCAATCACAATTATGAAGGTATAACATGCTCATCATCATGGAAACTTTTAGCACTAAGGCACAAAATTTCCAACATTAAAGTAAACATGTTATTGAAGCATACAATCATGTCAAATTCGTATCATAACATTTTTAGCACCGAATTTAAGTGATTGATAAAAGAATAAAAAAAGTTCAAAAATAAAATTTAACAAATTCATGCATTCAAACAAATCAACATTCCTAATTCTCTTCTAATAAAATCAAATTGTTCTTCACTTAAAGGTTTTGTAAAAATATCAGCTAATTGATGTTTAGTATCAATAAACTCTATGATTAGATCATGATTAGTGACATGATCTCGTATAAAATGATGTCTAATATCAATATGTTTTGTTCTAGAATGTTGAATGTGATTCTTTGTTAAACATATTACACTTGTGTTATCACATTTTATGAGGATATTTTTAAAATAAATCTTATAGTCCTCTAAAGTGTTTTTCATCTACACAACTTGTGCACAGCATACACTAGCTGTAATGTAGTCAGCTTCGGTTATAGATAGTGCAACCGAGTTTTGTTTCTTGGATGACCAAGAAACAAGTGCATGTCCCAAAGTTCTATCTAGTTTACATCCAGCAAAATCCGCATCAGCATAAGTAATTAGCTCAAAGTTCTCAGATTTTGGATACCATAATCCTAGAGTTGTGGTTTCTTTAAGATATCTAAGTATTCTTTTAATTACTTTGAGATGAGATATCTTAGAGTTAGATTGAAACCTAGCACAAAGTCCTACACTAAATATGATATCCGGTCTAGTTGCAGTGAGGTAAAGTAAACTTCCTATCATACCCCTATAAGTTTTTTGATTAAAGCTTTCTCCACTTTCATCAATTTCTAACTTAGTGGATGTGCTTATAGGAGTGTTGATGGCTTTTGAGCTATCCATATTAAACCTCTTTAGTAAATCTAAAGCATATTTTGTTTGACTAAGAAAGATGCCATTACTTAGTTGTTTGATTTGTAAACCAAAAAAGAAGGTTAATTCTCCCATCAAACTCATTTCAAATTCAAGACTCATACTCTTAGAAAATGATTCACAAAGAGATTCATTCGTGGAACCGAAGATAATATCATCAACATAAATTTGAATAATAAGAAAATTATTTTTAAAATTTTTGATAAACAATGTAGTATCAACCTTGCCTTTAGAGAAATTGTTTTCAATAAGAAATGAACTAAATCTCTCATACCAAGCCCTTGGGGTTTGTTTTAAACCATAGAGAGCTTTAGTCAATTTAAACACATGATTAAGGAGACTATTGTTCTCAAATCCGAGAGGTTGTTCAACATAAACTTCTTTGGAAATAAAGCCATTAAGAAAAGTACTTCTAACATCCATTTGAAACAACTTAAAATTATTGCTACTAGCATAGGCAAGGAGCATCCTTATGACTTCTAATCGAGCCACAAGAGTGAAGGTTTCTTCATAATCGATACCTTCTTCTTGGTTGAAACTTTTGGCCATTAATCTAGTCTTGTTTCTAACCACGATACCAGATTCAACTTGCTTGTTTCTAAAGACCCATTTAGTACCAATAACTAAATGGTCATTTGGCCTAGGAACAAACTTCCACACCTCATTTCTCTCAAATTGATTTAACTCATCTTGCATTGCGATAATCCATGAATCATCTTTTATGGCTTCGTCAATACATTTTGGTTCAATTTGGGAGAGAAAAGCGACGTTGGCACAAAATTTTTTAAGAGAAGAACGTGTTTGAACCCCTTTAGATTTATCTTCTATGATTAGCTCCATAGGATGAGCATCTACATACTTCCAATCCTTAGGTAAGGATGTTTCGGAAGTGGATGCATCCAAGTTGCTAGTTGGAGAAGGAGTTTCATTTAAATTCAAAGTATCAAAATTAACATTATCATCAAAATTATTTTTCTTAATTTTAAAAATCTCATTAAAAACAACATGAATAGATTCTTCTATAATTAAAGTTCTTATATTGAAGATACAAAATGCTTTAGAAATTGAAGAATGGCCAAGAAAAAATTCTTCATTGGATTTAGCATCAAATTTTCCTAAGGTATCTTTTTCATTCAAGATAAAACACTTACACCCAAAAACTTTATAATATGAAATATTGGGTTTTTTGTTGTTCCACAACTCATAATGAGTTTTAGTGAGTAAGGGTCTTATTAGAACTCTATTCATGACATAGCATGTCGTGTTTACGGCTTCGGCCCAAAAATATTTGGGTAGGCTATGTTCATTCAATATGGTTCTTGCTATTTCTTGTAAATTTTTATTCTTTCTTTCTACTACTCCATTTTGTTGAGGATTTCTTGGAGTAGAGAAGTTGTGGTTGTATCCATTGGATTCACAAAATTCTTAAAAATCACGGTTTTGAAATTCACCACCGTAATCACTTCAAATTGATGAAATCATAGAACCATTTTCATTTTGAACAAGTTTACAAAACTTGATGAAATATCTAAAGCATTCACTTTTGTGTGTCAAGAAATAAGTTCATGTGTATCTACTATAATCATCTACAATGATAAAAGCGTATTTGCTACCTCCTAGGCTTGATATAGAAATTGGTCCGAACAAGTCCATATAGATCAATTGCAATAGTCTAGAAGTGCTTATTTGATTCTTAGATTTGAAGCTACATTTTATTTGTTTTCCTAATTGACAAGTATCATACACATTATCTTTAACGAACTTGATATGAGGAATTCCTCTTACAAGTTCTTTAGATGAGATTTGTGTGATTAGCTTCATACTAGCTTGATCTAATCTCCTATGCCAAAGCCAAGCATCGTCATTCAAAACCGAAAAACACATTTCATTGCAAAGATCATTAATGTCAATGGTGTATATGTTATTTTGTTTTAGTGTAATCATAGATGTGTTTTTGTGTGGTTTTTTAATAATGCAAACATTAGATTTAAATTTAATAATATATCCTTTATCACATAATTTACTAATGCTCAAGAGGTTATGTTTTAAACCATCAACTAACAAAACATGTTCAATAAAGAAGTTGGATTTGTTACCTATGGTTCCTTTGCTAATGATTTTACCCTTGTTGTTGTCTTCAAATGTGACATATCCTTTGTCTATACTAGTGAGCTTAGAGAATTGAGATGGATCTCCGATCATATGCCTTGAGCATCCACTATCAAGGTACCATCTCTTGCGCCTAACTTGTGATGGTACGTTTCTACAAAAAAGGATGATTTTTAGGTACTCAATTGACCTTGGGTGCCTCAAAAATCGATCTAAACTACTTATCATGTTGCATGGAATTCTTTACGGTTCCTTTAGGAACCCAAGTCAATTTGTGTGGACTAACCTGCTTGAATGGACAATGATAAGCTCTATGTCCATATTTGCAACAAAGTTACATTTGTTTTGGTGTGAAATATGCAAGATAGGGCCTTTAACGAAGGTGGTTGGATTTTGGTGAGAGCTTCTCACAAATCCGATTCCACTTCCTTTATGAACTTAACCCTTATTAATAAGGATCATATTGAAGGACTTGCTACCAACCTTAAATTTCTTCAAGGTATCCTTGAGTAGCAAGTTCTCCTTTTGAAGTATCTCTAAATGTCTAAATCATAGCATTTCGTACATGGAGCTAAACTATCATTATGCTCAATTTTTAATTTATCGAAATTACCAACAAGAGAATCATGCTCCTTTTTTAATAATTTATATTTTCTACTAATTATTTTGCATTCATCAAATAAATCATGGAAAGCATTTAATAATTCATCAAATGATAAATTTGCATCAATTGAACTTGATACCTCCTCTCTAATGGCCATTAGTGCATAGTGAGCAACTTGCTCAGTGTTGGGCTCATCTTCTTCGGATGCGCTTGAGTCATCCCATGTTGCTTTGAGCACCTTCTTCTTTGGTGTTCTCTTCTTGGCTTGGGGACATTCACTTTTGTAGTGTCCCGACTTCTTGCATTCGTAGCAAATTACTTAGTCTTTCTTGGGTTCAAATTTATTTTGTATCATTTTTAAATTTATTTCTTTTAATGAATTTTTTGAATTTTCTTGTTAAAAGTGCCAAGTCATCATCAAAGTCCTCATCACTTAAGTTTTCTCTCAAGTGGTCTTCTTGTGTTCTAAGTGTCATATCCTTCGTTCTTTGGAAGGATGTCCTCAAGCTCTTCAAGAGCTTTGCAAGTCATTTTATAGGTCATTAATGACCCAATTAATTCTTCAAGAGGAAAGTTGTTTAAATCTTTGGCCTCTTGAATGACCGTGACTTTAGGGTCCCAACTCTTTGGAAGGGATCTTAAAACTTTGTTAACGAGCTTGAAATCCGAAAAATATTTACCAAGTCTTTTTAGACCATTGAAGACATCCGTAAAATAGGTGTACATGTCTCCAATGGTCTCACTCGGTTTCATTTAAAATAATTCATAAGAATGTATTAAAAGATTGATTTTTGACTCTTTCACTATACTTGTGCCTTCGTGAGTCACTTCGAGTGTATACCAAATATCAAAAGCTGTTTTACAAATCGAAACACGATTGAACTCATTTTTATAGTGCACAAAATAAGACATTCATAGACTTTACGTTTAAAGTAGAAGTCTTCTTCTCTAATTCATTCCAATCGATCATTGGAAGAGAAGACTTTTGAAATCTATTTTTTATAATATTCCAAAGCTCAAAATCCATAGAAATTAGAAAGATCCTCATTCGAGTCTTCCAATATGTGTAATCCATCCCATTGAACATGGGCGGACATGTAATTGAGTGACCCTCTTGGTTTTCGATAAATACCATCTCTCTTGGGTTTTAATCCAACTGAGAGTGAACCTTGCTTTGATACCAATTATTAGGATCAAGAGCGCACTAAGAGGGGGGGTGAATTAGTACAATGGAAAACTTTTGCTATTTCAAAAGCCTTATTTCGATTAAAGCTGATTCAATAATAATGATTTCAACTCAATCCGTTTTGGAAAGAATTTGAACTTGAAATCTTATGAGAAAATGCAAAAGAAGACTAAGGTGATTTGCAGCAATGTAAGTTGCACTAATGAAAAGCATTGGTTTCGTAAAGTCTTCGTTCGATTCGATTCGAAAAGATAATAACTTTAAAACATAAGAGAGTATAAGTGTAGTGAAAGCAAGATGAGGAGAAGAAGCACTATGCTTATGAAATGATTTGCAATTAAAGAAGATTGCTCAAAACGAAATGCAAACTAGATTTAGAGTGATTCGATCAAACGTGACCTACATCCACTTTCGGCTTCCTCCTCCGACGAGGTCATCAGCGTCCACTAGAGGCCTTCCTTCAATAGGCGAAGGCCAACCACCCTTTTACAGCTTTTCTCCTTTTGTCGGGCTTAGGAGACAACCCTTACAAGTTTCACTCCTCTCTTAAATAATCTCAACACTTAGAAAGGAGGAGAACTCTAGCTTTTACAACACTTTAAGGCTTCAAAGACTCAAGAATATTTCAAGATTTCGGTATGCTTTCATGCAGGAAAGGGTGGGGTTTTTATCGGCCCCAATGAGTTTGAAAATAGAGCCTAAAAGTGTCTATTTTGGGATTTTTGGGGTCTTGGCGGTACCACCACCATTACTGGGCGGTACCATCGCTTGGCACCTGACATTGGGCGGTACTACCTTTCAGTCTGGGTGGTACCACCGCCTGACAGGGGCGGTACCACCGTTAGCAGTAATAACTGCCAACGGTACCATTGCCTGACAGGAGTAGTATCACCACTGGCAGTAATAACTGCCAGCGGTACCATCGCCCAGAATTCCTAGGAGACCGAGTCTCCTGGCCGGTGCCATCGCCGGCCAAGAATTCTAGGTCCGAATGGGCTGTTCCATTCGGCTCAATTTGGGTTTGTTAAGGGCCCAGTTAGCCTCTAATTAAGTTAGTGAAATTACTTCCCAATCCTAACTTAATCTAAATTATAACTATGACATTTAAGACATGATTACTGCAATTCATGTTCTAGTGCGTCAATCGCTCTTCCGGTGAGCTTCCGGTGAACTTCCGACGAACATCCGACGAACCCTCGGCGATGCTCCGGCGGACTCCCGGCAAGCTATTGGACTTCACGACGATCTTCTTGGCGAGTTCCAACGAGCTTCTATGGCAAGCTCTAGGACTTCTCGGTTAGTTCCCATAGAACTTTCGATGAACATCCAGACTTCCGTCGAACTCTCAAACTCCCAATGAGATCTCGCTCCTGACTCCGGCACAACACATGCTGCATGTCTTACAGCCATCGTAGTTAATCCTGCACACTTTTTTCAACATATAGATTAGATCAACAAATGACAATTAACTTCATCATCAAAATATGAGATTCAACAATAACTACCTTGGGTGGTGTTGATGTTGCTTGCGACGATAGGATTTAGCTATAGGTGATACTGCACACACAACGATGGTGCAATAATGTCAACTGCGTGTGGTAGCATAAGAAGTGTTATTGTCGGTTGCAAGTAGGAGTCTTGAGTAGGACTCCTATTAGGAGTTAGGGTTTAGAAACTCTATAAATAGTCATGTATTCATCCTCTTTTGATAAGCAATAGATGAATCTTTTCTGCAGCCTTTGTACTGCAACTTGGAGGAAGGAACCCCTATAGAGTTCCAAGTAGGCCGATCTCCTAAAGAGATCAACCCCAAGCTTAGAATCTGCAAGGGTTCTAACAATGTCTTGTATGAGTACTTCATTTTTTGATACTGGACTCATTGGCTTGGAAGTTTCAGATCCACACAATCGATCATTGGGAGTGGCAACCAACCTTACGAGGACTATTGAGTGTCGATAGAGGATCATCCACTCTTTGTGTTATGAAAGGAATATCCCATGTATTCTTGCTCAGACAAATCCCTGACCAGGGTCATTCAGATTGAGAGAGAAAGAGTTCTTTAGGAGAATTCGATTATAGTGAGACTCTAGTAGAAACCGTATGGGTCTGATAGCACCATCCTCGGTTTATGATATCTGGGATATTAGATGGATGAGGGGCTATAGATACATGGTAACTAAGGACAAACATGTCTAATGGATTGGATTCTCCTATGTCATTTGAGAACTACAACGTAGTGGCCTAGTACATCCGCAGTTGATGAATCGAGTGAATTATTATGGAGATAATAATTTATTGAGCTAGAAGGAGTTCTGATAGGTATGATTCACAGCCAGCTTGATATTGGGCCTAGAGGATCACACACATATGGTAGGCATTGCGACGAGTAGAGGTTCAGATATGAGATATCCGTCGGAGCCTATATCTTATTGGATATCCAATAAGCCTATGAATTATTAGATCCTATGAATAAAATCCAATTGCTAGTCATATATGCTCGGCAAGCAAACCACGTGAGTGATGACACGTGTGACTTGACACATAGTCCTTTTGTTTATTATATTTTGACATTTATTATTTTATATTGACTATTGTATAAATACATGTATATATTATAATGTCCTTAGATTTGTGCAATGGAAATCAGATTGTGATGAGATCACGATAATGAGACCAATTTACCTTTAAACACAGATTCTAAATAATCCTGGTCATAGGTTACTCGAGAGAGATATCGAGATAATTGGATAGATTGGTGTGTTGTATACCCATCCATATGATGGATGCAACTGGTCTTATAGCTGCCAGTGTGGGGACACTAGGGATACAATATAGGCGCTCATTGGAGAATGAGTTCACTAATTGATCCGCTTACGGAATGTTAGATGGTTGATGATGCCTTATTGTCAAACAACGATTATGTAGTCCCAATGGTGTATCTGGTCCTTAGACTTGAGACACCAAGGATGTCCTATATGAATGCTCCACTCTTTGATACCAAACTTATAGGTTTGGATGTCCTACATCTAGTATAGCTGATCATCGGGAGTGGTAGTCAACCTTATGAGGGCTATTGAGTATCGATAGAGGATCATCCACTCTCAGTGTCATTAGAGGAATATCCCATATGTTCTTGATAAGATAAATCCTTGATCAGGGTCATTCAGATTGAGAGAGAAAGAGTTCTCCGGAAGAATCTGATTAGTGCGAGACTCGAGTAGAAACTATATGGGTCTGACAGCACCATACCCGGTATATGATCTCTGAGATATTAGATGGATGAGATGAGGGACTATAGGTACATGGTAACTGAAGACAGATAGGTCCAATGTATTAGATTACCCTGTATCGTTTGGGAACTATGGCATAGTAGCCTAGTACGTCCACAATCGATGAATCGAGTGAATTATTATAAAGATAATAATTCATTGAGCTAGAAGGAGTTCTGACATATATGACTTATGACCAGCTCGATATTGGGCCTAGATGGTCACACACATATGGTAGGCATTGCAATGAGTAGAGGTTCGGATATGAGATATCCGTCGAAGCCCCTATCTTATTGGATATCCAATAAGCCCCAGAATTATTGGATCTTATGAATGAGATCCAATAAGAGCCCTTGAGAGATTATTAGGTAGAGATTCACTAATCTAAGAGGCTTGGGTAGTTGGATGAAGATCTAATACCCAATAGGGGAGGATCCATTAGGGTTAAGTTGACAAGGGACCTCTATAAATAGAAGGGATTCAGTGGTTCATAGGCTAGAGCCTTTGCTTGCCTCTCCTATTCTCCTCCCCCTCTCTACCTCAGAGCAGGCTTAGAGTTTTGAGGAGCATTGTCGTAGCCCTACTGTGTGGATCACCGCTAGAGAAGAGGGCGCTTGACCTCCTTAATCCTCCCCTATTGTCGTTTGCGGGTTTGAGTAGTCGGCTAGTGCATGTACCATAACTTCGGTCAGTTGTAGCTCTTCTTCTACATCTACTTCTTCATTATCAAGGCTCTCTTCTAGATGTTTAATGACCTCTTCTTCTACTAGTTTAATCATAAGAAGTCTCCCTTTTCTACAGTGATGCTCGTAGCTCCACGGCTCATCGTAGTGCCAAGATAACTCCTTCGTAGATCGCTCCCGAAGCTCTTCTCTTATCATTATTTTTGGTGTAGGGACTCGGTTGATAGTAGGGGGGGATGGAGGCTTCTGCATTGTAGGTCGGGAAGCGATCCTAGTCCTCCAAGCTTCATGGTTCAATCGCTCCTCTTGATGTCGTGCGAAAGAGATGGCTGCCATAAGCGTGTACGTTTGTCGTGCTTTAACTTCTCCCTGGATCTCCAGCTTCAAGCTCTCAATGAAGGTCCCCAATAGCTATTTTTGAGACCAATCACAAGTTTGATTAGATAACTTTTCAAACCTGGTTTGGTACTCCTGAATAGTAGAGGTTTGTCGGATCTTTGCTAGTTGTTCGTCAATGTTCTCATAATTGGTTGGTTCGAAGCAGATCAATAGTCATTCTTTGAATTGTCACCATGAGAGGACTCCATGAGTATATTTAAACTAGTCAAACCACTATATAGCATCCCCTTTAAGATGTATAGCTACAATTTCTACCATAGATGCATCCGTAGTTTTATGATACTGAAAATATCGCTCCACACGCGTGATCCAACCAATCGGGTCTCCTTCTTCCCATCTAGGGAAGTCCACCCTCATGCGTGGGATAATTGGAGTCAGTCATAGAGCCTCCCCTCTCTTGGAAGTTATCTCTTTGGGCTTGGTGTGATTGGTTAGAGCTCTCTCCTTGAAATGATTTCTTCAGGCTTGGTGGTCGGCCCAAACTGAGTTTAGTAAAGAGAGTCTGAATCTTATCCTCCATTCACGCCTCCAAGTCTTCGAATTTAGCATTGATTGCCTCCTTAGATGCCATAGTATATGTCTCCAAATTTGTGATGTTAAGATCTCTCTTTTGTTGTCGAGTTAAAGGCAAGTATGGGTTGAGAGAAGTGATGGTTGAAAGGGTTGGTGGATTGGTGGATGTAGGCTGCGGTTTAGACTTGTTTTGTAGCTGTTTTGGGTGCAGTTTGAGGGTGTGATTTGGTGGAGTTTTAGAGCTATAGATGAAAGTTTTTAATCTGTGATAGATGGCAGCAAAGGTTTGATAGAAATCAGAGGAAGTTTGATGCAGAATTGTCGTCGAAGAAATAGTGGTTTCTCGACAAAATTTCCACCAAAAACTTGAGAGATTTGAGGAGGGAATTGACAATAGAACCTCAGTTTATATGACAGTAAGGAGATGCAATTTAATCAAGAAAATTTTGGCAATATAACAGCAAGGAAATTGGTGTAAGTTGCGATAGCAGAATTCTTGTGGAAAATTTCAACGGTTTGCGATGAAAATTTACAGCAACACAAAATCATTTTTAGAGATGAATTACTTAATAGATGAATCTTAGATAGAAGCCAAGATGATTTATGAAGTGTATAAGAAATTTCATTCAAAAAAGATTACAAATAGATTGGTTAAGGCTACAATATGCGGCTGAAATTTTCTATAGCATAGATTTTCAATTATAGCAGATTGGACGTAAAAGATCAGTGGTTTATATTGAGAATCTTTTGACAAAACAAAAGGGAAATCTACTATTAGAAAGTGTCAAAGCTATCATAAAAATTTCAAATAGATTTGGATAGAAAAAACATAGTAGCAAGATCAAACAAACTGTACTATGCGGTTGGAATTTTACAGTGCAGATTTTCAAGTATAGCAGATTAGACATAAAAGATCAATGGTTTATATTGAGAATTTTTTGACAAAACTAAAGGAAAATCTGCTGTTAGGAAGTTTCAAAGTTGTCATAAAAATTTTGTAGAGATTTGGATTGAAAAAACACAGTAGCAAGATCAAACAGACTGTGTTATGCGGTTGGAATTCTGCAATGTATGTTTGGTCGTAGAGATGAAAACTTTGTGACAAAAAGTTTATGCAGCAATATAGGAATAATTTTTTTTTTGGATTTTCGAATAAGGATAACTAAATTGCAGCAACAGTAAGGTAGGAAACTAGAACCTATTGCAATTTACGGGGAGATCAAAGGATGATCCGCGGTGGTGGAGATGACGGCAGAATTTGGCGATGATCTTTTAAGCAATTATGGGAATTGCTTTGGGCACCTGTGGAGAGATAATGGATGGCTATGGAAGGGCGGCAAGACGCCAAGACACTGCTTTGATACCAAGTGTTAGAACCCTTGTAGATTCTAAGTTTGGGGTTGATCTTTTTAGGGGATCGGCCTCGTTGGAACTCTATAGGGGTTCCTTCCTCCAAGTTGCTACACAAAGGCTACAAAAAAGATCCATCTATTGCTTATCAAAAGAGGATGAATATATGACTATTTATAGGGTTTCTAAACCCTAACTCATAATAGGACTCCTACTCAAGACTCCTATTCCTTTACAACTCATAATTCTTCTTTAAGAAATAACCTCCAAACCCTAACCGACCTCTTCACCTCTTTAATAAGGGTCGACTTAGGTAGGTTTTACATGAATGCCCCTATCAATTAGGACTCTCCTAGCTAGAGTCCTAACACCTAGCCATTTGCGGCCAGTAGCATGTAGGTTGCGGGCAGGCAAACACGCCGGCAGTGGCACCTACGGGCGCTGCGCCCACGAGCACAGGTAACCACGGGGGCGGCGACACCTGCGAGCGCTGCACCCGTGGGCAGAGGTACCCACTAGCAAAACCACCCAGCCGTGGGAGCGAGCCACTCGCAGATAGGGGCGTCACCCCCACCCCCCGGCGTAGTAGCCGCCGACGGCAAGGTGGCGGCGATCACAATGCAACATTAGGGAAAGAAGGTTAGAGTTTTTTGGTCAAAAGATAGTTTTGCCCCTCGAAATTTTAAAAATTCTAAATTCTATCCTTTTATCCAAATTATAAAAATACCCCTCACAATTCAAAAAATTTCTTGCATGTCCCTAATTTCAGAAAAAAAAATTAGTTAATTAAAAGATTTAATTAATTATTATTATTATTATTATCTAGTGGTCCTATATAATGATATTTATGTGTGATGTATGATGTGGACCTTGCGAGCCACCACTTTATTTCTTATTTATTGTCGGCCCTATGTGCCTATGATTAAGTTGTAATCACACAATGAGGAGCAGCGGGAGTGTGGAAGCGATAGCAAGACCAACGAGGTCGAGACGGACGATCATGATGTATGAAGATGCACCGAGATGCTAACAGACACGTGGTCTTTTTGCTTATTATATTTTGACATTTTCTCACTTTATATTGCCTATTGCTTGAATATATTGTGATGTCCATGGATTTGTGCAATGGGAGTTGGATCGTGATGAGATCACGATAATGAGACCGATTCATTTTTAAACATAAACCCTAAATAATCCCGGTCATAGATTACTTGAGAGAGGGAAATCAAGGTAACCAGACAGATTGGTGTGTTGTATACCGGTCCATATGATGGATGCAGTTGGTCTCATAGCTGCTCGTGTGGGGACACTAGGGATACAGTACAAGTGCTCATTGGAAAATACGTTCACTGATTGATCTGCTTACGGAATGCTGGATGGTTGCTGATGCCTTATTATCAGACAATGATTTAAATCATAGTCTCAGTGGTGTATCTGGTCCTTACACTTGAGACACTAAGGATGTCCTGTTTGAGTACTTTATTATTTGATACCGGACTTATAGGTTTGGAGATTCCAGATCTAGCATAACCGGTCATCGGGAGTGGTAGCCAACCTTATAAGGACTATTGAGTGTCGATAGAGGATCATCCACTCTCGT
Organism: Musa balbisiana; assembly: GCA_004837865.1. Taxonomy (NCBI): domain Eukaryota; kingdom Viridiplantae; phylum Streptophyta; class Magnoliopsida; order Zingiberales; family Musaceae; genus Musa; species Musa balbisiana. The sequence goes on from CM017189.1 coordinate 17,692,963, forward strand.
TGTCATGAGAGGAATATCACATGTATTCTTGCTCGGATAAATCCCTAGCTAGGGTCATTCAGATTGAGAGAGAAAGAGTTCTTTGAAAGAATCCGATTAGAGCGAGACTCAATTAGAAACCATATAGGTTTGACAGAACCATGCCCGGTATACTATCTCTAGGATATTAGATGGATGAGATGAGGGACTATACATACACGGTAACTGAGGATAGACAGGTCCAATGGATTGGATTCCCTTGTATCATCTGGGGATTGTGGCGTAGTGGCCTAGTATATCCGCAATCGATGAGTCGAGTGAATTATTATGGAGATAATAATTCATTGAGCTAGAAGGAGTTCTGACATGTATGACTCACGGCTAGCTCGATATTGGGCCTAGAGGGTCACATACATATGGTAGGCATTGTGATAAGTAGAGGTTTAGATATGTGATATCCGCTGAAGCCCCTATTTTATTGGATATCCAATAAGCTTCTAAATTATTGGATCCTATGAATGAGATCCAATAAGAGCCCATAAGAGATTGTTGGATAGAGATCCACTAATCTAAGAGACTTGGGTAGTTGGATAGAGATCTAATACCCAATAAGGCAGGATTCATTAGGGTTAAGTTGGTAGGGGACCTCTATAAATAGGAGGGAATCAGTGGTTCATAGGCTAGAGCCTTTTGGTTTGCCTCTCCTATTCTCCTCCCTTTCTCCTCCTCAGAGCAGGCCTGGAGTTTTGAGGAGTATCGTCGCAACCCTGCTATGTGGATCACCACTAGAAAAGAGGGCATTTGACCTCCTTCACCCTCTCCTAGAGTTCTATAGGGATTCAAGGATATACAATCTCCCTAGGTAACACAATCTATGTTATATGCAGTTATAAGTTTTACGGATTTGACACACCAATATTCGTATGATGACAAACACATATTTAGGAATTTGGGGATTTTGTTTTTCTGTTCTTCTGTAGTGCATATGATGTCGCCCCCCAAGATTTCCCAATAGTGGTATCAGAGCCAGGTTGTTCGTGCAATAGATTGATTTTGAACTACGTATGTTGTATTTTGGAGAAGCTTTTGTGTCAAAATCATTGATGCAAAAGTGAGAAAGGGCAGCAACTGTTGCTGCATATGGTAGCTTACTGCCATCTGCGAGTGTGTAGCCGCTTGCAGCGGCAAGCAGGCAACACAGCACTGGTGCACGCGTAGGCACACGCGCAGGCGTTGCGCCTATAGCAGTTGGCCAAGGGCCTGTTGCAGTAGGCTTGTGGCTGGTGGGGGTGCTGGTAGCCCACAAGCGGCCTACCTGCAAGCGTGGCACCTCCGAGCGGCATAGCGCTCGCAAGAGGGGGCGTCATTTACTGGTGCGGCGCCTGCGGTGGCAGCGCCACCCGCAAGGGTGCCCACCGGCGGGGGTGCCCACCTATAGGGACAGCACCACCCGTAGGTAGGTGCAATACCCCCGCTCCCCGTCGCAGAGGAACTAGGTGAACTCTGTACTAAAGTACTCACCTCTTCGATTTGATCAAAGAGTCTTAATACTCTTTCCAATCTGGTTCTCTACTTCATTCTTATACTTTCTGAATTTCTCAAAGGCCTCGGACTTGTACTTCATTAAATACACATGTCTATACATTGAGAAATCATTAGTAAAGATAATGAAGTAGGAGTAACCACCAATGACATGAGTTGACATGGGTCCATATACTTCACTATGTATGAGTTCTAATAGCTCAATGGCTCTCTCTAGTTCCACTAAAAGGAGAATTGGTTAGTTTTCCACGAAGACAAGGCTCGCAAGTTACATATGACTCATAGTCGAATGGATCTAGATATTCATCCTTTAGTAACTTTTGAATCTTTCTCTCATGGATGTGACCTAGCCTACAATGTCACAGGTATGCACTGTTCACCTTATCTTATTTCCTCTTGAACACACTTACATTCATATTATATTGAGTAGTATTTAGCATAAACAAACCATTATATAATATTCCTCTAGACGATTTCCAAGGCTTTGCTAGAATTTACAATAAATTACAGATATGATAAGCATTACCGATATCCAATACTAATGCGTTATCATAAGAGTTTAACAAATGGAGACTGATCATAAATATACTTGAAGTTTCTCCAAGCTTTTGTTTTGACCTCTCTGTAAGGTACTTTTTGTAGTTCCTCTTTCAGTGCCCATCTTTGCCGTAGTGGAAGCATTGGCCTTTGTCCGTCGTCATAGCCCTACTGTGTGGATCATCACTAGAAAGGAGGATGCTTGACCTCCTTCATCCTCTCCTATAAATCTGCAAGGATTCAGAGATATAAAATCTCCTTAGGTAAAACACAATCTTTCAAATATATAGTTTTTAGTTTTACAGATTTTGCGAACCAATTTTCGCACAATGACGAATATAATTTATGAGAAATTTGAGGATTTTTATTTTATGTTCTTCTGATGTGCATGTAATGTCACCCTTAGATTTCCCTACAAGTGCTAGTCATAGGTGCCCTACAAGCCTATCATGTGAGTAATGGTACATATTACATGATACATATTCTTTTTGCTTATTATATTTTGACATTTTATCACTTTATATTGCTTGTTACATATATATATATATATATATATATATATATATATATATATATATATATATATATATATATATATATATATTGTGATGTCCATGGATCTGTGCAATGAGAATCAGATCGTGATGAGATCACAATAATGAGACCAATTTATTTTTAAACATAGATCCTAAATAATTCTAGTCATAGATTACTCAAGAGGGATATCGAGATAATCGGATAGACTGGTGTACTGTATACTCATCCATATGATGGAGGCAGTTAGTCTCATAGATGCTCGTGTGGGGACACTAGGACTATAATGCAGACTCAGAATGAGTTCACTAATTGATCTGCTCACTGAATGCTGGATTGTTAATGATACCTCATTGTCAGATAGTGATTTCGTTGTCCCAGTTGTGTACTTAGTTTTTTGACTTGAGATACCAAGGATGTTTGTTAGGACTCTAGCTAGGAGAGTCCTAATTGATAGAGGCATTCATGTAAAACCTAACTAAGCCGACCCTTATTAAAGAGGTGAAGAGGCCGACTAGGGTTTGAAGGTCATTTCTTAAAGATGAATTAGGAGTTGTAAAGGAATAGGAGTTTTGAGTATGAGTCCTATTAGGAGTCTTGAGTAGAAGTCTTAATTGAATAGGAGTCCTATTAGGAGTTAGAGTTTAGAAACCCTATAAATAGTCATGTATTCATCCTCTTTTAATTAGCAATAGATGAATCTTTTCTATAGCCTTTGTGCAGTAACTTGGAGGAAGAAACCCCTATAGAGTTCCAAGGAGGTCGATCCCCTAAAGAGATCAACCCCAAGCTTAGAATCTGTAAGGGTTCTAACACTTGGTATTAGAGCAGCGTTCTTGGCATTTCACTACCCTTCCACAGCCATCCATCATCTCTCCACAATCGCTCAAAGCAATTCCTACAATTGCTTAAAAGATCGTCGCCAAATTCCGCCATCATCTCCACCACCGCGGATCATCCTTTGATCTCCCCGTGAATTGCAACAGATAAAAAACTTTCATCCACAGCCCTAAAACTCCACCAAACCACACCCTCAAACTGCACCCAAAACAGCCACAAAATAAGCCTAAACCACAACCTACATCCACCAATCCACTAACCCTTTCAACCATCACTTCTCTCAAACTATACTTGCCTTTAAATCGACAATAAAAGAGAGATCTTAACATCACAGATTTGGAGGCATATACTATGGCATCTAAGGAGGCAATCAATGCTAAATTCGAAGCCTTGGAGGCACGAATGGAGGATAAGATTTGGACTCTCTTTACCGAACTCAGTTTTGGCCGACCACCAAGCCCGAAGAAATCATATCAAGGAGAGAGCTCTAACCAATCACATAAAGCCCCAAGAGATGACTTCTAAGAGAGGGGAGGCTCTATGACTGACCTCAACTATCTATGCATGAGGGTGGACTTCCCTAGATTGGAAGAAGGAGACCCGATTAGTTGGATTTCGCGCATGGAGCGATATTTTCAGTATCATAAAACTACGAATGCATCTATGGTAGAAATTGTAGCTATACATCTTGAAGAGGATGCCATACAGTGGTTTGACTAGTTTAAATATACTCATAGAGTCCTCTCATGGTGATAATTCAAAGAAGGACTATTGATCCGCTTTGAACCAACTAATTACGAGAACATTGACAAAAACTAGCAAAGATCCGACAAACCTCCACCATTCAGGAGTATCAAACTAGGTTTAAAAGGTTATCTAATTAAACTCATGATTGGTCTCAAAAATAGCTATTGGGGACCTTCATTCAGGGCTTGAAGCCGGAGATCCGGGGAGAAGTTAAAGCACAACAACTGTACACGCTTATGGCAGCCATCTCTTTTGCACGACATCAAGAGGAGCGATTGAACCATGAAGCACAGAGGACTAGGATCGCTTCTTGACCTGCAATACTAAAGCCCTTAGCCCCCCTACTATCAACTGAGTCCCTGTACTAAAAATGATGACAAGAGAAGAGCTTCGGGAGCGATCTACGAAGGAGTTATGTTGGCACCACGATGAGCCGTGGAGCCACGAGCATCGTTGTAGAAAAAGGAGACTTCTTATGATTGAACTAGTAAAAGAAGAGGTCATTGAACATTCAGAAGAGAGCCTTGAACATGAAGAAGAAGATGTAGAAGAAAAGCCACAACCGACCGAAGTTACGGTACATGCACTAGCCGGCTACTCAAACCCGCAAACGATGAAAGTTGAAGGCCTTCTCAAACAATAATCGATCACTGTTCTCATCAACACGGGCAACACTAATAACTTCCTAGATAGTAAAGTTACTATCCGAATGGCCTTACCTAATGAGTATTATAGTAGTTTTGACGTCAAGTTCACCGAATTTTGAAGTATGATCGTAGGCGCCCGCGGGAGAAACTATTACTACAGGACCAAGAGATAATTGCATATTTCTTCCTCCTCCCTCTTGATGATCATGAGGCCATGCTTAGAATTGAATGGTTGATGACATTAGGTGATGTTTCTTAGAATTTTATGAAACTAATTATGAAATTTTATAGTAAGGGGAAACAAGTGATACTACACGGGAAACATGGGGGCGACGTAACGACGATTTGCACACAACAAATGGAGAAGGTTTTGCATAAAGCATGTAGTAGCTTTTTGGTACAACTTGAGCAGGAAACTAAGGGAGAGCCAACAGAATTTGAAGATCTAAACCTACTTCCTTTGCTTGCTGAATTTTCAGATATATTTGACGAACTGCGCAACCTACCTCTTGCCCGTCGGCATGATCATTGTATACCGATTCTTTTGGGCAAACCTCCTGCAAATACTTGGCTATATCAACATTCATATCTGCAGAAGGATGAAATAGAAAGGATTGTAAAAGAGATGCCCGAAACAGGAGTTAGTCGGCCAAGTTGCAGCCCCTACTCTTCACCGGTGCTCTTCATACGAAAGAAGGACAAAACATGGCGAATATGCATTGATTACTGAACCCTCAATGACATAACCATCAAGGACAAATACCCTATTCCAATAGCAGATGAATTGTTAGATGAAAGGGAGCACAAATCTTCACAAAGTTAGACATTCGATTCGGGTATCATCAAATATGAGTGTGCAAAGAAGACATACCGAAAATCACTTTTCGAACATACAACGACCACTATGAATTTTTGCTTTCTTCACCAGAAGGTAGAATATCTTGGGCATATCATATCAGAGGAAGGTGTGGTAGTGGACCCCTCCAAAATTGGAGCAATGCAGAACTGGCTGACCTCGAGGAACATAAAATTGCTACGTGGCTTTCTCGGTTTAATAGGCTACAATCGTAAGTTCATGAAAAACTATGGAAAGATCAGTGCACCACTTACTTTCTTGCTGAATAAAGATGCTTTCTAATGGTCAAACAAAGCCACCACTACCTTCAACGAACATAAAGCTGCAATGACGACAATGCTCGACATCGGCAAGACTTTTGTTATTGAAGCTGATGCCTTCGGAGTCAGAATTGGTGTTATACTAATACAAGATGGTCACCCCCTCGCTTATACTAGCAAGGCATTATCTCCTTCCAATCTTAAAATGACTATTTATGATAAGGAGATGCTTACGATTGTGCGGTGGCCAAATGGAGATCGTACTTGATCGGGCAATGCTTTCAAATCAAAACCGACTATAAAAGCCTAAAATATTTCTTGGAGCAGAAGATATCTTCCCCTGAGCAGCAAAAATGGATAACAAAGCTTCTTGGATATGATTATGAAATAACTTACAAAAAGGGGAAATAGAATATTGTTGTAGATGCGCTTTCACGGCTACCCAAGCAAGCTGAATTTTCAACATGTGACTTCCTTAAGGATATTAAGAGGGAATGGTAGGAAGATCCAAAGACTAGTAAGATTATAAAAAAATTGGAGGAAGCACTAAAATCCGTGGCTCATTACAATTGGGATTTAAAAGAATTACGCTATAAGGGATGCATTATGCTTGTGCCAAATTCTACTTACATCTTCACGAGTAGATTTTGGACAGAGTTATTCCATATGTAGGGCGCTAAATTGAAAAGGAGTACGGCGTATCACCCAAAAATCAACGGCCAGATGGAAGTGATAAATAGGTGCTTGGAGACAGCCCAAAGCCACCCACTAAATATGACTACCTACGGAGAACTCCAGACCCAGTTAAGTGCCATTATTGATCGATGGATCGTGACTCAACGACGATAACCCATTACTAAAGTGCTAATACAATGGACGAACTTACTAGTAGAAGGTGCCACTTGGGAGAACTATGATGACTTGAAGATCAAATTCTCAAAATTCATGGATTTTCAGCCTCGAAGATAAGGCTAATTTAAAGAGAGCAGGTCTGTTAGGACTCTAGCTAGGAGAGTCCTAATTGATATGGGCATTTATGTAAAACCTACCTAAGCCGACCCTTATTAAAGAGGTGAAGAAGCCGGCTAGGGTTTGGAGGTTATTTCTTAAAGAAGAATTAGGAGTTGTAAAGGAATAAGAGTCTTGGGTAGGAGTCCTATTAGGAGTTAGAGTTTAGAAATCCTATAGATAGTCATGTATTCATCCTCTTTTGATAAGCAATAGATGAATCTTTTTTGTAACCTTTGTGCAGCAACTTGGAGGAAGGAACTCCTATAGAGTTCCAAGGAGGCCGATCCCTAAAGAGATCAACCCAAAGCTTAGAATCTGCAAGGGTTCTAACACCAAGCCTCGGCCAAGGCTACAAGCAGCCATTGCCAACCTGCAAGGACAGCAATAGTTGCTACCCTCTCTCACCTTTTGTGTCAATGATTTTAATGACAAGTCTTCATAAAACACAACACACATAGTTCAAAACTAATCTTTCACATGAACAACCTATTCTAATGCTATTATAAGGAAATCTAGGGGCGACATCACATGCGCAATAGAAGAACAAAAAATAAAAATTCCTAAATTTTTCATAAATTGTGTTCGTTGTTGTGCAAAGATTAGTGCGCAAAATCCATAAAACTGAACACTACATATAAGAAAGATTGTGTTTTACCTAGGGAGATTGTATATCCTTGAATCCCTACATATTTGTTAGAGAGGATGAAGAAGGTCAAGTGTCCTCCTCTCTAGTAGTGATCCACATAGTAGGGCTGCGACGACACTCCTCAAATCTTCAAGCCTACTATCTAAGGAGGAGAAGGAGAGAGGAGAATAGGAGATGTCAACCAAGAGAAGCTCTAGCCTATGAGCCTATAATTCCCTTCTATTTATAGAGGTCCCTTGTTAACTTATCCCTAATGGATCATGCCCTATTGGGTATTGGATCTCCATCCAACTACCTAAGCTTCTTAGATTAGTGGATCTCTATCTAATAATCTCTCATTGGCTCTTATTGAATCTCATCCATAGGATCCAATAATTCAGGGGCTTATTGGATATCCAATAAGATAAGGGTTCCGACGGATATCTCATATCTGAACCTCTACTCGTCGCAATGCCTACCATATGTGTGTGACCCTCTAGGCCCAATATTGAGTTGGCTATGAGTCATATATGTCAGAACTCCTTCTAGCTCAGTGAATTATTATCTTCATAATAAATCACTCGACTCATCGACCACGGATGTACTATGCCACTACGCCGCAGTCCCCAAACGATACAGGAAAACCCAATCCATTGCATCCTTAGTTACCTTGTACCAATAGTCACTCATCTATCTAATATCCTAAAGATCGTATACCAAGCATGGTGCTGTTAGACCCATACGATTTTTACTCGAGTCTCGCTCTAATCGGATTCTCTTGGAGAACTCTTTCTCTCTCAATCTGAATGACTCTGGCTAGGGATTTGTATAAGCAAGAATATATAGGATATTCTTCTTATGATAAGAGAGTAAATGATCCTCTATCGACACTCAATAGCCCTCGTAAAGTTGATTACCACTCCCGATGACCGGTTGTGCTAATCTGAAACTTTCAAACCTATAAGTCCAATATTAAAGAGTAGAATACTCAAAAAGGATATCTTTGGTATCTCAAGTCTAAGGACTAGATACACCATTAAGATAATGGAATCGATATCTAACAATGAGGTATCATTAACTATCCAATATTCTGTAAGCAGATCAATCAATGAACTCATTCTCCAATGAGCACTTGCATTGTATTCCTAATGTCCCCACACGAGCAATTATGAGACCAGCCACCTCCATCATATATATGGGTATACGGTATATCAGTTTGTCCGATTATCTCGATGTTTCTCTCGAGTAACTTATGACCAAGATTATTTAGGATCTGTGTTTAAAAGCAAATCGATCTCATTATCGTAATCTCATTCTAATCCGATTCCTATTGCACAAATCCATGGACATCACAATATATTCATGTAATAGGTAATATAAACTAATAAAATGTCAAATAATAATAATAAATAAAAAGACTGAGTGTCATGTCATATGTGTCATCACTCACGTGATTGGCTTGTAGAGCACCAATGTCTAGCAGCACTACGATGTGCGATGATGATGGGTAGTGGTAGATAGTAATAGCAAAAATGCTACGGTGGCTATGTATGCAGCAGTCACTATAAGGAAATATAGGGGCGACATCATATGTGTAGCAGAAGAACATAAAGCAAAAATCTCAAATTTCCCAAAAGGTGCTTATCATCGTGCATAGATTGGTGTGCAAAAACCTGCGAAACTGAAAATCACGTATGAGATAGTTGTGTTACTTAGGAAGATCGTATATTCCTAAAATCCTGTAGATTTGTAGGAGAGGATGAAGGAGGTCAAGCGTCCTCCTCTCTAGCGATGATCCACACAACAGGGACTACGAAGATGCTCCTCAAATCACTGCCTAAATCTCCACACCTACTATTTGAGAAGGAGAAGGGGAGAGGAGAATAGGAGGTGAAAACCAAAAAGCCTGGTCTATGACCCTTCGGTTCTCTCCTATTTATAAAGGTCCTCTATCAACTTAGGCCTAATGTATCTTGCCCTATTGGGTATTGGATCTCTATCCAACTACCAAAACATCTTAGATTAATAGATCTCTATCCAGTAATCTCTCGTTGACTCTTATTCGATCTCATTTATAGGATCTAATAATTCATGGGCTTATTGGATTTCCAATAAGATAGGGGCTCCAGTAGATATCTCATATCTGAACCTCTACTTGTCGCAACACCTACCATATGTGTGTGACCCTCTAGACCCAATATCGAGCTGGCTATGAGTCATACCTATCAGAACTCCATATGGCTTAGTGAATTATTGTATCCATAATAATTCACTCAACTCATCGACTATGAACATACTAGGCCACTACACTGTAGTCCCTAGACATTACAGGGGAATCTAATCCTTTAAACATATCTGTCCTCAGTTACCGTATATCTATAGTCCCTCATTCATCTAATATCTTAGAGCCTGTATATTGGACAAGGTGTTGTCAGGCCCATATGGTTTCTCCTCGAGTCTCGCTCTAATCGGATTTTCTTAGAGAACTCTTTCTCTTTCAATCCAAATGACCTTGGCCAAGGACTTATCTAAGCAAAAACACATGGGATATTCCTTTCATAATACCGAGAGCGGATGATCCTATATCGATACTCAATAGCCCTCGTAAGGTTGACTGTCACTCTCGATGACTCACTGTACTAGATCTAGATCTGTGACATCTAAACCTATAAGATCGGTATCAAAGAGTAGAGTACTCATACAAGACATTCTTGGGGTCTCAAGTCTAAAGAGCAAGTATACCATTGAGATGATGGAATCAATGCTTGACAATGAGGTATCATCAATCATCCAACATTCCATAAGTGGATCAATCAGTGAACTCATTCCCCAATGAGTACCTACACTATATCCCAAGTATCCCCACATGAGCAACTATAAGACCAACCACTTCCATCATATGGACGGGCATATAGCATACCAGTTTGTGGTAGGATCGAGTCGACACTAAGAGGATGGGATGAATTAGTGCTTTTGTTAAAATTAGCGGTTTAAAAAACTTACGTTCAATGAAAAATTGTATTGAAAAGATGTTAACTTAAAAGTATACGAAAGCGTAGTGAATAAGTAAGTAAAATAGTTTGCAATGAAAGTAAAGAGCTTAAAGTAAATGCAAATCGAGTTTTATAGTGGTTTGGTCGTCGTGACCTAGATCCACTCTCGATTCCTCTTCCATCAAGGCCACCGACATCCACTAATGATCTTCCTTCAATGGGCAAAGATCAACTACCCTTTTACACTCTTTCTCCTTTTCACAGGTTTAGGAGATAACTCTTACAAGCCTCTCTTTCTTAGATCTCACTTCTCCCTTTAGACGAACTTCTAAATACTAAAAAGAAGTGATCCTTAATCCTAAGAGAGTTTCCTAATTTTTTCTCAAGTATTCTATCCCCCTTTTTCAACTCATTTTCATGCTCAATTCTTGCTACTCCATGCACGAATAGTTAGGATATTTATGAACCCTAAATGACTTCAAAATTAGAGCAAAAAAAGTTTTCATCCCAGGTTTCCTAGGTCCTGGTGATACCACCACTTGTGTTGGGCAGTACCACCGCATGCAGCACTGACACTAGGTGGGAGCTTAAAATAAATGGAAACCAAGTTTTATAGTGGTTCGATCGTTGTGACCTACATCTACTCCCGATTCCTCTTCCATCAAGGCCACCGGCATCCACTAATGATCTTCCTTCAATGGGCAACGATCAACTACCTTTTTACACTCTTTCTCCTTTTCATAGGTTTAGGAGACAACCCTTATAAGCCTCTCTTTCTTAGACATTACTTCTCCCTTTAAACGAACTTCTAAATACTAGAAAGAAGTGATCCTAAATCCTAAGAGAGTTTCCTAATTTTTTCTTAAGTACTCTTTCCCCCTTTTTCAACTCATTTTCATGCTCAATTCTTGCTATTCCATGCAGGAATAGCTGGGGTATTTATAGACCTCAAATGCTTTCAAACTTGGAACCAAAAAAGATCTCAACCCAGGTTTCCTAGGTCCTGGTGATACCACCACTTGTGTTGGGCAGTACCACCGCATGCAGCACTGACACTAGGTGGGAGCTTAAAATAAATGGAAACCAAGTTTATAGTGGTTCGATCGTTGTGACCTACATCTACTCCCGATTCCTCTTCCATCAAGGCCACCGGCATCCACTAATGATCTTCCTTCAATGGGCAAAGATCAACTACCCTTTTACACTCTTTCTCCTTTTCATAGGTTTAGGAGACAACCCTTATAAGCCTCTCTTTCTTAGATCTCACTTCTCCCTTTAAACGAACTTCTAAATACTAAAAAGAAGTGATCCTAAATCCTAAGAGAGTTTCCTAATTTTTTCTTAAGTACTCTTTCCCCCTTTTTCAATTTAATTTCATGCTCAATTCTTGCTATTCCATGCAGGAATAGCTGGGGTATTTATAGACCTCAAATGCTTTCAAACTTGGAACCAAAAAAGATCTCAACCCAGGTTTCCTGGGTCCTAGCGGTACCATCGCATATGTTAGGTTGTACCACCACCTGCAACACTGACACTGGGTGGTACCACCCCCAGTCTAGCGATACCACTATTAGGATCAAGAGCAGCACTAAGAGGGGGGAGGGGTTGAATTAGTGCAGCGGAAAACTTTCGTAATTTCAGAAAAATGTTTGTTTCGATTAAAACTGATTTCGACAAAAATGGTTTCAATTCAATCTGTTTCGGAGAGATTAAGAACTTGAAAGCTTTCGTAAAAGTGCAAGAGAGGATTAAGGAGATTTGTAGTAATGTAAATTACTCAAATGAAAAGTAAACCAGGATTTAGAGTGGTTCGGTTAACGTGACCTACATCCACTTTTGGATTCCTCCTCCGACGAGGTCTCCAGTGTCCACTAAAGGCCTTCCTTCAATAGGTGAAGACCAACCACCTCTTTTACAGTGCTTTGCTCCTTTTCAAGGGTTTAGGAGAGAACCCTTACAAGTCTCACACCTCTTTTGAATGATCTCAAAACTTAGAAAGGGAGAAGGAGGACTCTAGCACTTGTTTACAACACTTTTACACCCTAATAACTCAAGATTATCTCAATATTTTTCGTGCCCTTTCATGCAGAAAAGGGTGGGGTTTTTATAAGCCCTAATGGCTTTAAAAATGGAGTAAAAAAGTGTCTCATCTCGGATTTCTAGGGTCCTGGTGGTACCACCGCCATTACTGGGCGGTACCACCGCCTGACACTTGACACTAGGTGGTACGATCACTTGACAAAGCTCAGAGACTGAGCTCTAGTGGTACCACCACCTAATAGGGGTGGTACCACTGCTGGCAGCAATAACTGCCGGCAGCCACCACCCAGAATTCCTGGGGTGCTATTTCCCAAGCGGTGCCACCGTCGGCCAAGCTTTCAGCATCCTCGTTGGGCCTTGAATTCGACCCAAACCAACCCAACTTCGAGCCCAGTTGGCTCCTAATTAAGTTAGTTGGATTACCTCATAATCCTAATTTAATTTATGCTCTAACTACGATAATTAAGACATGATTATAGCACTTCATGTTCCGATGCGTCAATTGCTCTTTCGGCGAGCTTCCGGCGTACTTCTGGCGAACATCCGACAAACTCTCGGCAATGCTCCGACGGACTCTCGACAAGCTCCTAGACTTTACGACGATATTCTTGCCAAGCTTTGACAAGTTTCTTTGGCAAGCTTCTAGACTTCTCGATTGGTTCCGGTAGAACTTCCGACGAACATCCGGACTTCCGGCGAACTCTCGAACTCCCAACGTGATCCCGATCTTGACTCCGGCACAACACCTGCTTTATGTCCTACTGCTATTGTAGTTAATCCTGCACACTTTTCTCAACATATAGATTAGATCAAACAAATTATAATTGACTTCATCATCAAAATTCAAGATTCAACAACCATTGCTTAGGAGACTGTTTGGGCGGTACTGTTGGGAAATCTTGGGGGCGACATCACATGCGTAGCAGAAGAACAAGAAAATAAAATCCCCTATTCCCAAAGAAATGTTCATCATCGTGCGAAGATTGGTGCGCAAAATCGCGAAACTTAAAACTACATATAAGATAAATTGTGTTACCTAGGGAGATTGTATATCCTTGTTTCCTTGTAAATCTTTAGGAGAGGGTGAAGGATGTCAAGCATCCTCCTCTCTAGCGGTGATCTACATAGTAGGGCTATGACGATGCTCCTCAAAACTCCAGGCCTACTCGGAGGTGGATAGGGGGAGGAGAATAGGAGAGGTAAGCAAAGGCTCTAGCCTATGAACCACTGAATCCCTCCTATTTATAGAGGTCCCCTGTCAAACCCTAATGGATCCTCCCCTATTGAGTATTGGATCTACATCCAATTACCGAAGCCTTTTAGATTAGTGGATCTCTATCCAATAATCTCTCATGGGCTCTTATTGGATCTCGTCCATGGGATCCAATAATTCAAGGGCTTATTAGATATCCAATAAGAAAGGGGCTCCAGCAGATATCTCATATCCGAACCTTTACTCATCGCAATGCCTACCATAAGTGTGTAACCCTTTAGGCCTAATATCGAGTTGGCCGTGAGTCATACATGTCAGAACTCCTTCTGGCTCAGTGAATTATTATCTCCATAATAATTCACTCGACTTATCAACTACGGACGTACTAGGCTACTATGTCGTAGTCCCCAAACGATACAGGGGAATCCAATCTATTGGACATGTCTGTCCTCATTTATCGTATACTTATAATCCCTCATTTATCTAATATCCCAGAGACCGTATATCGAGCATGGTGCTATTAGACCCATACGGTTTCTACTTGAGTTCGCTCTAATCAGATTCTCCCGGAGAACTCTTTCTCTTTCAATCCGAATGACCCTGGCTAGGGATTTGTTTGAACAAGAATACATGGGATATTCCTCTCATGATGCCGAGAGTAAATGATCCTCTATCGACACTCAATAGCCCTCGTAAGGTCGACTGTCACTCCCAATGACTAGTTGTACTTGATCTGAGATATCCAAACCTATAAGTCTGGTATCAAAGAGTGGAGCACTCATACAAAACATCCTTGGTGTCTCAAGTCTAAAGACTAAATACACCACTAGGACTACATAATTGCTATATGACAATAAGGCATCATCAACCATCCAATATTCCGTAAGCGGATCAATCAGTGAACTCATTCTCCAATGAGCACCTGTACTATATCCCTAGTGTCCCTATACGAGCAGCTATGAGACCAGCTACATCCATCATATGGACGGGTATACAACACACTAGTCTGTCCAGTTATCTCGATGTCCCTCTCGTAGGTATCACCACCCAGACAAGCGGTACCATTGCCCAGTCTGTCGATACTATCGCCTGACATAGTCTTGGAGACTTTGTCTCGGAGACTGAGCTACTAGCGGTGCCACTACCTAGACCGGCGATACCACCGCTTGAACCAACTTTTGGGTCATTGGATGGGCCTTTCTCTTGGCCCAATTGGCCTCTAATTGAGTTGGCCTAATTACATTCCAAACTAACTCAATTAAACCTAAACTAACTCGATCTAGACAAATTATTACAAAGCACGAATCATATATTGTCCGGCATGTCATTAGTTCTTCCGACGCTTATCTGATCATTCAGTGCATCATCTTTTCCTTCAGTGTATTGCTCAATCAACATATTATCTTCTCACAACATCTGATCTTCTTAATGCAATGTTTGATTTTCTTGGCCCGATGCCTGAATTCACGGACTTAAGCCTTTTGCCGATACATCAACTGATCCTCTAGCCCAACGTCCAATCTCTTGACATGTTTAACTACGGCCCCGACATTTGATTCCTCCTGCTTTAATCAATTTGCCTTTCCTGATCAAAGCTAGTCCTACATCACTCAAAACATAGATTACATCATAACATTATTAATTCGTTTCATCATCAAAATCTGAGATTCAACAATTTGTTCGGTTCATATTATTAAATCATCATCACGATCCGATTCATATTGTACAGATCCATGGATATCACAATATATTTATGCATTAAGTAATATAAAGTGAGAAAATATCATAATAAAAATAAGAAAAAAATTATGTGTCATGTTACACGTGCTATCACTCACGTGATTGGGTTACAAGGCACCTATGAATAGTAGTCACAACTTCTAGTTTAGGTTGGTCGTCACACATCGAACGACTACTGCGAGTGGAACATCATAGTGTTATGATATGACAATGCCCAAACCGAAGGTTATGCAGTGGTCATGCAAGGCTAATAGCATTGTTGGGGGTCAGCAGACAATGTCGACGATGGGCTATGTCACATGACTCACAACTGTATTATGTTGACGACATGCAATGCAGCCGATGGCTATAGGCAAAGGTCGTCAGTGAAGACTAGTCAACGCATGAGCATAGTAGTGCACTGCGATGATCATGGGGTTTCTTTACACTGCTGTCGGAGGACAGGCAGCGTGTGTGTGGTGGGACGATGGCGAGAGATGTCACCCGCGACCATAGTCGATCGTTTGCATCATCGGTAAGGAACCCTAATGACGAAGATCTTAGGATTTTTTTATTATTAAAGGATATTTTTACACCCCTCAGAAATTAGAGTTATCTAATTTATGACCTACAATTATTTTTTCTAATTCTATCATTTAGAAATCATATATTTTCCAACATATATCAGAAATCAAATATTTTGTCTTATGATTTAGCTATAAAATTACTATGATACCTTCATGAAATTGATTTTTTTTCTAATATCCTATATTTATAATTTTGTCTTTCTAATTTGGTAATATTATCTTAACAACCATAATTTGATAATAATAAATTATATCAGAAATCAAATATTTTTGTCTTATGATTTTAGCTATAAAATTACTATGATACCTTCATGAAATTGATTTTTTTTACTAATATCCTATATTTATAATTTTGTCTTTCTAATTTGGTAATATTATCTTAACAACCATAATTTGATAATAATAAATTATATCAGAAATCAAATATTTTTGTCTTATGATTTTAGCTATAAAATTACTATGATACCTTCATGAAATTGATTTTTTTTACTAATATCCTATATTTATAATTTTGTCTTTCTAATTTGGTAATATTATCTTAACAACCATAATTTGATAATAATAAATTATATCAGAAATCAAATATTTTTGTCTTATGATTTTAGCTATAAAATTACTATGATACCTTCATGAAATTGATTTTTTTTACTAATATCCTATATTTATAATTTTCATTTAGAAATCATAATATTTCCAACATATAGCAGAATATCAAATATTTTTGGTCTTATGATTTTAAGCTATAAAATTACTATGAATACCTTCATGAAATTGATTTTTTTACTAATTACCTATATTTAGAATTTTGTCTTTCTATTTGGTAATATTATTAACAACCATAATTTGATAATAATAAATTATATCATAAAATTTGATGAATATTAGTATTAGAATCAAATAGCAAAATAAATGATAGAAATTTTATTTTTATACCATATGATATATTTTTTTATTATTATTAAATTTAAATACTTATGTTATATAGAAATTTTAATTATTTTGAGTGAATACTATATATGTCAATATTTCATCCAAAAGTGAAATATAGATGATATCAATAGTTTATCATATTTTAAAGACTCAACGTATTAATGTTATTTTATATTTTAGGTACTTCTTTCTATAATTTTTATACTCTTAGTATCTCCATCATTTCTAGATTAATTGTTTCTAAATGACTTGAACATTTACAATTTCCATTGGATGTTAGAACTTGATTGGACTAATTGAAAGGATCATAAACTTAACTATTGAAATTTTTATGAAATAAATAATTAAGATAAATGATTAAGAAAGATCTAAAAAACTTATTTTTATGATAATTACTAATAATATTTATATTTTATTATAGTCTACTATTAGTGTACAAGAATATTTAAAGATCAATTTAAATTTACTAACAAATCATTTATTAAAAAATCTGGGACAACATCATATGCGCAGCGGAAGAACATAAAACAAAATCCTAGAATTTTCTATAAAAAAGGAAGGTTTCATTGTCGTGCGAAGATTGGTGCACAAAAATTGCAGAACCAAAAATTGTGCATATAAGAAAGATATGTTACATAAGAAGATCATATATCCTTGAAAACCTATAGATTTATGGGAGAGGATGAATGAGATCAACTGTCCTCCTCTCTAGCGGTGGTCCACATGGTAGGGGCTACGAAGACACTTCTCAAATCACTACACAATCCTCCTTTCCACGCATACCATGCGATCAAGAAGAGACCGACTCTTCTTGCTATCCACATACCCCAAACTGGGGTTATTGGCTAAGGAGGAGAGGGAGAAGGGAGTATAGAAGGTGATAGCCAAAAGGGACTAGCCTATGGCCCTTTGGTTCCCTCCTATTTATAGAGGTCCCTTGTTAACTTAACTCTAATGGATCTTACCCGATTGGGTATTGGATCTCCATCCAACTATCTACTCTTCTTAGATTAATAGATCTCTACTTAATAATATCTCATTGGATCCACAAGATCCAATAATTCATGGGCTTATTAGATATTCAATAAGATAAGGACTCCAACGAATATCTCATATCCAAACCTGTACTCATCACAACACATACTATATGTGTGACCGCCTAAGCCTAATATCGAGTTGGTCATGAGTCATACATATCAAAACTCTTTCTAATTCAATGAATTATTATCTCCATAATAATTCACTCGACTCATCGACTATAGACGTATTAGGCCATTACGCCATAGTCCCCAGATGATACAAGAGAATCTAATCCTTTGGACCTATCTATTGTTAGTTATCATGTATTTATAGTCCCTCATTCATCTAATATCCCAAAAACCATATATTGGGTATAGTGCTGTCATGCCTATATGATTTCTTCTCGAGTCTCACTTTAATCGGATTCTCCTAAAAACTCTTTCTCTCTCAATCTGAATGACCATAGTTAGGGATTTGCCTGAGCAAGAATATATAGGATATTCCTCTTATGACATCGAGAGCTGATGATCATCTATCAATACTCAATAGCCCTCGTAAGGTTGGATATCACTCCCGTTGACCGGTTATGCTAGATCTAAAACTTCTATATCTATAACTCCGGTATCAAAGAGTAGAGTACTAATATAGGACATCTTTAGTGTCTCAGGTCTAAGGACTAGATACACCACTAGGATGATAGAATCGTTAGGGTATCATCAACTATTCAACATTCTGTGAGCGGATTAATCAGTGAACTCATTCTCCAATAAACAACTGCACTATATCCCCAGTGTCCCCACACGAGCAACTATGAGACCAACATCCTCCATTATATGGACGGGTATATAGCACACCGGTTTATTCGATTATCTCGATATCTCTCTCGAATAACCTATGACCGAAATTATTTAGGTATATGTTTAAAGGTGAATTAGTCTCATTATCGTGATCTCATCATAATCTAATTATCATTGCACAGATTTATGAATATCATAATATATGCAATAGGCAATATAAAGTGAGAAAAAGTCATATATAATAAACAAAAAGAGTGCATATTATGTCATATTTGTTATTACTTATGTGATTCGCTTGCAGGGCACCTATGACTAGTATCAGTAACTGACATCCTAATGAAAAAATTAATTGAAATTCAATACGATGATATTTGAAGAATTCAAGATTATATCTTCAATATGGTTGACAAAGTTGTAAGCTCAAGAATAATAGGCGTGAATATAGTTGAGTCCTTTCTTATATAATTTATTCTTAATTTTATTTCATCTTAGTTTGACTCATTTAAAATTGACTATAATAAAATTTAAAATAAATAAAACTTAAATGATCTAACTAGTATATGTGTTTAAGAAACATTAAGATTAAAATAAGAATGACTTATAATATTTTAGATTTTTCTCAAGGAGTGGGTAATAATAAAAAAATTGAAGCTTAAATCACATGAGATTATAAATCCTATATAAACTTATAAAAAAATCTTTGTAGTAAAATGCTATTTTTGTGGCAAGAAAGGTCATTGTAAAAAAAAACACTATAGGGTTTGGTTTGAAAATGAAAGGTATAAGTCCGACCATTGTATATTTTAAATCAAATATTATGTAAGTCTATTTCCAATACTTGGTGGATTGATCATGATATTTCAATTTATGTTACTAATAATAAAGATTTATTTTAATATAAAAATTGAAAGAGTATAAAATATTCATCATTATAAAGAATTATCTTAAAATGAAAGTGATAATAGTTAGTATTTATCACCTAGCCTTAAAAATAATTTATTTGATAGATCTTGAGGATGTATATTATGATCCTATAATTTTAAAATTTTAGTTTCATTACTTATAATTATCAGGATATTGTTTCTCTCTTGGTGGTTGTAAACTCAGTATATTTATAATTCAATAAGAGTTAATTTTTAAATTTTATATAATAGTTTGTACAAAGTTAATGTGAATCTTAAGTTTGTAACAATCTTATAATAAAATATTTTAAAAAATATTATTTTGTGAACTTTTTTATATTATATATGCTTATATCTATGGGTCACTTTATGTTCTTTGTCTTAATGGAGAGAGACATTTTATCATTTTTATAGATAACCAATTAAAATATAACTATATATATCTAATTCATGTAAGGTCTCAAGCTATTAACATATTTAGATATAGATAAATGAAGTTAAGAGACAATTAGATACAAAGGTTAAAATTATCGAATCTAATAGTAGTAGTAAATTTTATGATAGATATGATGAGTCTGATCATAATTTTTATTTTTTTATTAGATTTCTAAGAAAGTGGAGTATTTGTACTTAATGTGTTTTAATATATGTGCCACAACAAAACGAAATTACTAAAAGACAAAATCATACTCTTATGGATATGATTAGGAGCATAATGAATTATTTTTCTATATCTAAATCAATATGAGGAGAAGCTTTATGGACAGTTATGTATATCTTGAATAGAGTTCCTAGTAAGCCAATATCATTAACTTTTTTAAGTTATAGACTATTAAGAAACCTAACCTAAAATATTTAAATATTTATAATTATCCTACAGAGATAAAGGTCTTTAAATCATATGAAAAGAAATTGGATTCAAGGATTATTATTAGATATTTTATTATTTATCTAGATAAATTTAAAGAAATATATATTTTATTATTCTAATATAGTTGAATCTAGTAATATAAGATTTTTAGAAAATAATAAATTAATGAGAGTGAAAATCTCAAAAATTAATCTTGATATTGATGAGATATAGGTTGATATTTCTTTATCATCTTATAAATGAGAAGTTGTTGTTCTACAATCACTAAATAACTTGATGAAGGCAAAAAATAAAATAACATTAGTACACTCCAACATAATATTGATATCATTATTGATGAATTTATTAAATAATCATAGTTGATAATTTTAAGAATATTTTGAACGAAAAAAGATATTATTTTTAATTATATGTGGTATATCTATAAGCATCATATCATGATCTATGAATTAAAAGGATCCCTCATTATTTTCATAAGTTATGAAAAGTAATAATTCTAAAAAATAGCATGAAATAATAAAATAAAAGTTAAAATTAATGGACCAGAATAGTGTTTGAGAACTCATCGAGATGTCTAATAATTATAAAAGAGTCAATTGTAAATAGGTCATTAAGATAAAACATAACTCAAAAGGGCAATGTCAAATGAAATAAAGGTAAGACTTGTCAAATATTTTACTCATAAAAAATACATCGATCGTAACGAGATTTTTTAAATTTTTTAAAAAACTCATTAAAAATCATCATGACATTACTAGCTTATTATAATTTTGAGTTACATCAGGATGTGAAAATATTTTTTTTAAATAGAAATCTAGATAAAATAATTTATATAATTAACCTAGATGATTTATAGAGAAAAATATATAAAATTTAGTATGTAAATTTAGAAAATTCATTTATAACCTTAAACAACCTTCCAGACAATGGCATATAAAGTTTCATAATACCATTATTTTTAAATTTAATAAAAACACTAATCAAGTGATATATCATAATAATTTTATTCTTTAAGAATAATAAGTACTCTAATTATGATATAAAATACTTGATGATTAGATAAAGAGTTTAGAATTAATTAATAGTAATTAATAACTTGAGTTTCATTATATTAATTACTAATCTATTTACTAGGGTCTTATAGCCTTAAGTATTTGAAAGAATATGTTTTCATAATTGAGCTTGTCAACAACTCATAAAAGATATAGTGGTGCACGTTTAAGTGGATATTATTATTGATATTCTTATTTACGTAATTAAAGTTATTTGTTTCTGCTATCTTATTCATATTTATGTATGAGTATATTATGATTGAATGTATATAATATAATTATCTAGACAAGATAAATTACATGAGTCATTTTGAAATACCTTAGGAAATATAACATTGATGATATACAATCACTATAACTTGTGTTTCCTCAAATTTGGTACATAATATGATATGGATGAGTCATTATGGATGACATAATTTGTGTTTCCTCAAATCACAAATTATGTCATCCATGTCTAAGGCCAAACATCATAAACTTTAGTTTGAGGAACACCTATAAAGTTTCAATATTTTGAGGGAATTAAGTATTCACATGCAATCTTTATTATAGCAATATTAATCTGCAACATTCCATTTTTATCTTTTACATTCATAATCATTGAAGAATAGGGATATAATCACTCCCAATCTTTCATTGTAAAAGAATGCTTGAATCATTAGAAGGGAGTTTAGTTCTATCTTAGTATATTGGGATCTTGTTATGTCTGACAGTTGTCCTAATTATGTTTTCTTGTCATCTAAACATATTTCCAAATCTTAATATTTATTGATGATTATGCAAAGTTGATTCTTGTCCCCTAAATATAGAGAATACTAAAGAAGGAAGAAATTCATTGATTCATATGCAGAATGCAGCTTGACAGGAACAAAGAATAATCCTCAAAAAGGTAGGTTGGAATAGGAAGAGAATGAAAAGAGTTATTGGTCTCCTCATCTTCTCCAAACACTATCTTGAGCTGCATGAGATGTAAGAAAGCACAAAAGTCAATTCTGATGGATGTCTCAGGTGACAAGTTAGGAGCATCCACCCACCACCAAATTCTTTACTATGTCTGATAACCAAATTAGTTGACCACTATTTTTTTTGGGGGGCAGTGAATCAAGAGAGTTCATAAAATAATGATTTTTGCAGCTTCTATGTGGCATTAGTTTCTTGTGTTGTGAGCTTTTATCACAAAGTAATATAAATGCAATAGCAAGTTGAAGAGCATAATTGAGTTGGTGACATTATTCTGATAGCAGTAGTGTGATGGCTTGAAGCAGTTACCATGTCACCTCATATGACTAATGTGTCATGTTAGCTAAACAAAGGTGTAATCTATACTTACATTAAACAAGGATACATTAAATATATATAATTGCAAAGTTTGTAAATAATGTTCCTCATTCTTGCAAATTTTAGTATAGCATATATGTCCCTTCAAATATTAATAGGTCAGCATATACTTCTTATGTTAATATTATAAAAAAATGAAGTTTACTACTTTTAGTTATATTAAAAATTATCAAGTTTGAGTTATAAAGACATCTTTAAAAATATAAAAGTATAATATATCCCTAAAAATTATCAGGATGAAGTCATTGTTATCGGTAAAAGCATTGCAAGTGTTCTAACCCATTCTATATCAATTTTTATCCTTGATTTCTTCTTATTTTTAGTAATTTATAAAGTTTTATTCTTTCTAATGGCATAACAATATTTCAACTACAAATTTATTAATGTGGATGATTGATAATTCTTATCTATTTGTTTTATTTTAACTATAATATTTTTTATATAATTCTGATTTTGGTAAAGCTTAATTTTTTTGGGAACTAGACTATTATATTTTTCTTTTGGTATATTACTTAAAAGATTTAGAATCCAAATAACTGTCTAAATATTTATTTTTTAATTATTTAGATTTTATAAAACAGAGAGAATATACAGCTAGAATTTGTGCACAACTTACTTCTAATCTCATATATCTTTTAAGTAATATCTTCTTGAATAAATTGAAGTATGATTGATTATCTAAATATCTCATGCAATATACCTTATAGATTCTATCATAATATATTTACTTTTAAATTTGCCAATTCTTACTTCTATCTTTTTGAACTTGATTTCAATTAAGATTTTCCCCTCAAATGATCCTTAGGTGGCTACTTTAAACTCTTGTATTTGCTAAGATCAAATCGGCACTAAGAGGGTCGGGGGGGGATGAATTAATGCTTATGTAAAATCACGTCGATTCAAGACTTTGATCAATAAAATTGTATCAGAAAGATATTAACTTAAAAGCGTGTTCATAAGCATAATGAAAATAATAAGCAAGCAAGTTAGTTTGCAATGTGAGACTGAAAAGCAAAATAGAAATGTAAACCAAATTTATAGTGGTTGGATCGTCATGACCTATAGCCACTCCTGATTCCTCTTCACTCGAGGCCATCGACTTCTACTACCGATCTTCCTTCATTTGGTGAAGATCAACTACCTTTTTACACTTTTTCTCCTTTTAATAGGCTTACGAGAGAACCTTTATAACCTCTCCTTTAGACCTTACTCATCTGTTAGAAAACTTCTAACTCTAGGAGGAAGAGACTCTAAATCCTAAGAGAGTTTCTAATTTTTCTCAAGTATTCTTTCCCCCTTTTTCAACTCAATTTCATGCTTATTCATGCAAGAATAGCTGGGATATTTATAGACCCTAAATGTCTTCAAAAATGAAGCAAAAAAAATGTGTCATCACTGGTTTCCTAGGTCCTGACAGTACCACTGCTTGTGCTAGGCGGTACTATCACCTATAGCACTGACACTGGGTGGTACCAATGCCCAGACTGGCGGTACCATCGCCCAATCTGGTGGTACTACTGCTTGACATAGTCTTAAAGACTGTATCTTCGAGATTGAGCCTTTAACGATGCCATCACTTGACCCAACTTTTGTGTCACAGAATGAGCCTTTTTTTTTTACCAAAAACAACCCCAACATAGGCCCAATTGGCCCCTAATTGAGTTGGCCTAATTATATTCTAAAATAACCCAATTAGAACTAAAACTACTTTGATATAGATAATTATTATAAAGCATTAATCACATGTTGTCTGATATATTATTGGTTTATTTGGCATTTCATCCGATCCTTCGGCGTATTGCCCAATCAGTATGTTGCCTTCTCGCAACATCCGATCTCTTTAGTGCTATGTCTGATCTTCTTGGCCTAATGCCCAAACTCTTGGCATGAAGCCTTCTGCTAACACATCGACTGATCCTCCAGCTCGACATCCAATCTTTTGACATATTCCACTCCGGCTCAACATTGATTTTTTTTCTTTAATTATCTCTTCATGATCGAAGCTAGTCCTGTGTCACTTAGGACTATTAAGTGGTAGCTTACCTTACGAGAACTATTGAGTGTCGATAAAGGATTATTCGCTCTCGGTGTTATGAGAGAAATATCCCATGTGTTCTTGCTCAAACAAATCCTTGATCAGAGTCATTCAGATTGAGAGAGAAATAATTCTCCGGGAGAATCCGATTAGAGCAAGACTCGAGTAAAAACTGTATGGGTCTGACAACACTATATTCGGTATACAGTCTCTAGGATATTAGATGGATAAGGGACTATATGTATACGGTAACTAAGGATAGACATGTTTAATAGATTGGATTCCCCTATATAATATGGGGACTACGACGTAGTGGCCTAGTATGTTCGTAATCGATGAGTTGAGTGAATTATTATAGAGATAATAATTCACTAAGCCAGAATGAGTTCTGATAGGTATGACTCATGGCCAGCTTGATATTAGGCCTAGAGGGTCACACACATATGGTAGGCGTTACGATGAGTAGAGGTTCGGATATTGGATATCCATCGGAGCCCCTATCTTATTATGTCACATCTCATATTTATAAAAAGAATAATAAATTAATATTTTATTATTCATAATTTACATAATAAACTCCTTTTTTTTCATTCTTGGATTCAAATCCTTGTCTTTATAGTAGTAAATATTCTATTAACTGGAAAAATGACCATATCTTCTTGGTAGGGTCACAAGTCTCTTCCATCCAAGCTTCAGATCTATTATACAATAATAGATTACTCTGAAAATAAATATAAGATAAAAATAGGATAAAAATATATCAACACATGGTAGGAACCTTAGAAAAATCATAAAAAGAATCTTCAATATTCATGAAATATAAACAAATATCAATAATTCAATAAAAAATATATTGATTCATCATAAAACTTATGCATAAGAAAGATGATGATAATTTTCTTACATAATAAACAAAATCATGCATCAGCCACATGCAACACATATATAATAACTATATAATAAAGGCGTACATCACACCCGATGATGTACTCTCCCAACAGCGAATGAAGAGGTATATTCCACAAGATAGATTCCTTCCAACAACAGATGGAGATAATCCATATCGCACTCCCAACAGTGGATGGAGTGGTATCCCTCATCCGCCCAAGTGGGGACACGTTCCTCCCAATAGCAGATGGAGAAACTGTCTAACCATCACGTCTATCGGCTCATTAATCCCTGAAGGGAATCGCCATACCTGCCCTCGATAGGGATACATAAACATTCATGATCATTCACTCACACATACATTAAGAAATCAATATGATTAAATATTATGAGAGACCATACTTGATGTAAATTTGCTAGACTATGTTCATTGGTAGCTCCGCACTATGATGGGCCCATAGCTCCTTTCACATGTTGCACTCTCAATGTGAACTACTAGTCTAATCACATATAATACATGATACTAATCATATCAATATCATAAATATAAGAAAATAGAAAACCAATAATCATTTTCAAATGACATCTTAAGATAAAACCTTTAAATTCATAAAATTATAAATGCATGAAACATCAATCTCTCAATAATCCTCAATCAATCAAAACGCTAATTGGAATAACTCAATTAACTTAAATCAAACTCAATTCGATTATAATCTAATGGAACCAACCTTAAATCCTTATAGAACTGGTTTGGAATCACCCTAGACTAGTCTAATTTAGATTTAATTGATCTCGATTAAGTCAAATAGGTTTGAACTAGTCAAGTTAGTTTGGAATCACCCTAAAACGGCTTTAACTAATCAAACATGTCTGATTTAGTCAATTAACAAGCTTAAACCAATAGAGAGAGGAAATCAAACTATGTCATATAGTGCTAACCTAAACTGAACCAACCCACCTGAGTCTTGGACGGGTCACATACGCTGTATATGTCTGTTCCAAGTAATAGGTTGAGTTGAGGTACGACGGGCTATATAAAAGAAGCGACGTTATGTCTAATGCCAATCTTATAGCTGGGCAAGCTTAACTTTATGGATTAGGCTAAGCCTCACTTATAAGTTGGGTTGAGCCTTATCATTGAACTAGGTCATATTTAGCTCGCGAGTTGGTCGTACATAGACACATGAGTTGAAGTCATATCTGATCACATGGATTGGGTCGTACTTAGTTACATGAGCTGGCCCATGCTTGGCCACTTGGTTAGATCGTACCTAGCCACATGGGTTGGGTCATGCCTGGCCATATGGGTTGAGTCATACCTTACCATATGGGCTGACTCTTACCCGACCACATAGGTTAGGTCATGTCGAGTCATATGGGCTAGATTGTATTTGGTCACCTGAGCTAGGTTATACATGACCACATGAGTTGAGTTGATTCAATCTGATCAATCAACTTGACTCAAGTCAAACCCCAATTAGACTCCTCTTATCAAATTAAATTTTAATATTTAAAATTATTAAAGAATGACTCAAACCCATTAATAAAAACTTTAAATTCATGATCTTCAATTTAAAACTAATTAGATTATAAAAATTCACATATAATTCTTAGATATATCTAATAAATAAATTGGAACTATTATGCTAATAAAAAAGAATTTTAATAATTAAATCAATATTAAAATTCACTTAAGCTTAAGAGATCAACATAAATTAAATAGTCAATCTAACATCAAAAAATAATTATCATTATTTATTAATCATAAAATTTCAAAACTAAAACAACATTATGCATCATAAATTTTTTAACAAATTCAATATCAAAATTTCAAAATATAAATCAAAGTTAGTTATAAAAAGAAAGGATTCTACCTCTCTTCGATTATCCTTTCCTCGATATCATCTCCCTTGAAAGTTCTCTCCTCAATCCTCCCATTGTTAGGCTTGGTGGGGAATGAGGGAGAAGTAGCCTCCTTTATATAGGAGAAGATGAGATCTTCCCGAAAGGTAAATAATAATTTAATTTTTATTTTTAATTTATTTTTATTTTACTTTCACATATAAAGAAAGTAATATAATATTTATTTCTTATAGTTCACACACAAAAATGGAATGTAAACTATTTACTTCCTAAATATCAAATCACTCATTAGGAAATAAATTAATTAATAATTTAATTGATTAGTAGAATTCCTAACTTATCCATATGATTAAGGAAACTAAATTTAATTATTTCCTTAACTATAGTACACAAATATATAAGTTAATAATAAAGTAATACATCATTTAGAGTAATTAATATATGTTAAGGGAGAAATTATCAGTGATTATATATTGGATATCCAATAAGGTCCTAAATTATTGGATCCTATGGATGAGATCCTAATATAAGAGGCTTGGTAGTTGAATGGAGATCCAATACCCAATAGGGCTAGATCCATTAGGGTTATGTTGACAAGGGACCTCTATAAATAAGAGGGAATTAGTGTTTTATTGGCTAGAGCCTTTCTAGGTTGTCATCTCCTATTCTCCTCCTCAAATAGCAAGCCTAGAGATTTAAGGAGTATCGTCGCAACCTTGCTGTGTAGATCACCGCTAGAGAGAAGGACGCTTGACCTCCTTCACCCTCTCCTAGAGATATGCAAAGATTCAAGGATATACGATCTCCCTAGGTAACACAACATTTCATATACGTTGTTTTCTGTTTTGCTAATTTTATATATCAATCTTCGCATGACGACGAATACATCTTTGGAAAATTTAGGATTTTATTTTATGTTCTTCTGTTACGCATGTGATTTCGCCTCCTAGACTTCCATATACTCATAACATCCGATCTCCTTAGCACAATGTCCGATCTTCTTAGCCTGATGTTTGAACTCAAAACACGAAGCCTTTGCCTTGCCAATACGTTGATCGATCCTCCAACTCGATATCCAATCTTCTGACATGTTCCACTCTAACCCAATATTGATTCTTCCTACTTTAATTTTTCATGATTGAAGCTAGTCCTACGTCACTCAAAACACAGATTAGATCATAAACTCTATCAATTGGTTTCATCATCAAAATTGGAGATTCAACCGTATCTCTTATCATTAGTTCTTATTATATATAATTAAGTTATGTAAAAGTTCATTTTTGCCTTGTTGCTTTGTATATGTATATACATGTTTTTGCTATTTCACATATTCTTTTGTTAATTTTTTTACTTATTATTTATTATGTCTTTGTAATCCGATATTTGTAGGATAATGTGAACCTTTACTAGAAATAAGGAAAATGAGTTGTAAACCTTATTAGAAATGGGAAAGGGAATTATGGGTAGAGCTTGCGATGCTTTTACCAGCCCCAATAACTTCATACCGAACTGGATGAGTCATGTTATATATATACAATCGAAAGTGATTAACACAAAAATAATTTAAATTTTACCTAAAATAAAACTCACTAATTCATTATATTTTTGTAATCCAAGCCTTTTATATTTCTCTTAAGCATGAAATATAAAAGGTTTAAGAGAAAGAAATATTATGTTCATATGGAGGTTGAGACCTGGATGATGTGATAATCACCGAGACCAACAATAACAATAAGCCTGAAGAGGTAATAAATATTATGTTCATATATTCATACTGCATTATTTTCTTTTTTTGGACTTCATTAATTTATTGTTACTCAAGTTAGTTATTGTTCACTTATAACTTCACATTTTACTTTAATCTTAACTTAAGTACCGGAGGGATTAGATTGAGCACTTTACTCGACTATCGGTCAATTTATATACGAGCACTCAAATTACTCCTTAATCCAATTTGAACTCCTATATATGCGATCTAAGACTAAATTGTTAGGAACGAGTCGATACTACGAGGGGGGGTGAATTAATGCAGCGGATAAAAACGTCGTTGATTCAAAAATCTTCATTTTGATTAAAAACCAATCAAAAAGATATTAACTTGGAAGCATAAGGGAGCGTAGTGAAAGCAATAAGAAGGTAAAGCAGTTTACAGTAAAGGTAAATTGCTCAAAAGGAAATGCAAACTAATTTTATAGTGGTTCGATCGTCGTGACCTACATCCACTCCCGATTCCTCTTCCATCGAGGCCACTAGCATCCACTAACGGTCTTTCTTCAATGGGTGAAGACTAACTACCCTTTTACACCCCTCTTCTCCTTTTCATAGGTTTAGGAAACAACTTTTTACAAGCATTCACTCCTCCCTAAACAGAATTCTAAACTTAGATTAGAGGACGGGATCTCTCAAATAATTGCAATAGCATTTTTCCACTTCTAATCTCTCTATTGTTGTGTGTGTTAACCAGGGATGAGAGGGGTATTTATAGGCTTCAAGTAGATTCAAACTTTGAGCTTAAAAATGTCTCATCCCGGGTCCTCCGGGTACTGGCGGGACCACCGCCTATGTTGGGCGATACCACTGCCTATAGCATTGACACTGACACTAACATTGGGCGGTACCACAGCCCAATATGCGGTACCACCGCCTGAAACCCTACCATTGGGCAATACCACCGCTTGACAATCTCTCGAAGATTGTGTTTGGGTAGTACCATTGCTTGATATAGTCTCGGAGACTATACTACGATGGTACCGCATGTTGGGTCACTGTTTGGGCCTTTCACTTAGCCCAACATAGCCCAAACTTAGGCCCAACTAACCCCTAATTAAGTTGGCCCAATTCTAACCCAATTATGTGTTGGAAAATCTTGGGGGTGATATCACATGTGTAATAGAAGAACAGAAAACAAAATCCCTAATTCCCAAATATATATTCATTATCGTGCGAAGATTGGTGTGCAAAATCTGTGAAACAAAAAACCATGTGTGAGATATATTATGTTACCTAGGGAGATCTTATATCTCTGAATCCCTACAGATCTCTAGGAGAGGGTGAAGGAGGTCAACCGCCCTCCTCTCTAGCGATGATCCACACAGTAAGGTTGCGGTGACGCTCCTCAAAACTCTAGGCCTACTTTGAGGTGAAGAGAGGGAGGAGAATAAGATAGGCAAGCAAAAGGCTCTAACTTATGAATCACTGATTCCCTCTTATTTATAGAGGTCCCCTGTCAACTTAACCCTAATGGATCCTCCCCTATTGGGTATCAGATCTCCATCTAACTACCCAAGCCTCTTAGATTAGTGGATCTCCACCAAATAATCTCACATTGGCTCTTATTGGATCTCATCCATATGATCCAATAATTCAAGGGTTTATTGGATATCCAATAAGATAGGGGCTCCGATGGATATCTCATATTTGAACCTCTACTCATCGCAATGCCTACCATATGTGTGTGACCCTTTAGGCCCAATATCGAGCTGGCCATGAGTCATACTTGTCAGAACTCCTTTTAACTCAATGAATTATTATCTCCATAACAATTCACTCGACCCATCGACTACGAATGTACTAGGCCACTACGCCTAGTCCCCAGACGATATAGGGGAATCCAATCCATTGGACCTGTCTGTCCTCAGTTACCATGTACTTATAGCCCCTCATTCATCTAATATCCCAAAGATCGTATACTAGGCATGATGTTGTTAGACCCATATGGTTTCTACTCAAGTATTGCTCTAATCGGATTTTACCGGAGAACTCTTTCTCTCTCAATCCGAATGACCCTAATTAGGGATTTGTTTGAGCAAGAACACATATGACATTCCTCTCATGACACCGAGAGTGGATGATCCTCTATCGACACTCAATAGTCCTCGTATGGTTGGCTACCACTCCCATGACCACTATGCTAGATCTGGGACATCCAAACTTATAAGTCTGGTATCAAAGAGTAGAGCACTCATACAGGATATCCTTGGTGTCTCAAGTCTAAGGACCAGATACACCACTAGAACTACGGAATCACTGTTTGATAATAAGGCATCATCAACCATCTAGCATTCCGTAAGTGGATCAATCAGTGAACTCATTCTCCAATGAGCACTTGTACTATATCCCTAGTGTCCCCACACGAGCAGCTATAAGACCAACTGCATCCATCATATAGATAGATATACAGCACACTAGTCTATCTGGTTATCTCGATATCCCTCTCGAGTAACCTATGAACGGGATTATTTAGGATCTGTGTTTAAAGGATAATCGATCTCATTATCGTGATCTCATCACAATCCGATTTCTATTGCACAGATCTAAAGACATCACTATATATATATATATATATATATATATATATATATATATATATATATATATATATATATATATATATATATATATATATGCAATGGTCAATATAAAGTGATAAATGCCAAAATATAATAAGCAAAAAGATTACGTGTCAAGTCACATGTGTTATCACTCATGTGATTGGCTTGTAAGGCACATATGACTAGCAATCTCCCACTTGACCTAAAGCCAATCACCTATGTGTCGAATCCCCATCAGACCTTTGTGATACTCAAAAATAATCTAAGATAATGGCTTTGTCAGTGGATCTGCAATATTATCTTCGGGTGAAACTCTTTCCACTACTACATCTGCTCGGGTTATGATCTCTCTAATAAGCTAGAACCTCCTCAGATCACTTCTGATGAGACTCGGGTTCCCCTATTTGAGTAATCATCTTGTAGTTGTTGTAATATAAGAGAATCAACTCCTTGTTGTTTGGCATGACTCCCAGATCTGTGATAAACTTATTCATCCAGACTCCCTCCTTTGTTGCCTCTACTATAGCAATGTACTCCGCCTCTATGGTCGAGTTTATAATAGCATCTTGCTTAGAACTCTTCTAGCATACTACTCCTCCACTCAAGGTATACATATACCTCAAATTCGACTTGCTATCATCGACATCGAACTGAAATCTCGAGTTTGTGTAGCCTTCAACCCTGAGGCTACTACCTTTATATACTAGTAAAAGATCCATAGTCCTTCTCAAGTACTTAAGGATACACTTTACTGCTTTCCAATGC
Organism: Musa balbisiana; assembly: GCA_004837865.1. Lineage (NCBI taxonomy): Eukaryota > Viridiplantae > Streptophyta > Magnoliopsida > Zingiberales > Musaceae > Musa > Musa balbisiana. The sequence goes on from CM017189.1 coordinate 17,725,888, forward strand.
TCCAAGCCTAGATCCGCCTGATACCTGCTCGTGATACTCAAATTATGAGCTATATCAGGCCTAGTATATAACATGATATACATGATAGATCATATCGCTGAGGCATAGGATATCCTATCTATGTTCGCCCTTTCTTCAGGAGTTTTTGGGGATATACTCCTTGAAAGTGATATCCCATGTCCCATCGGTATGAGACCTCTCTTGAAATTTTTCATGCCAAACTTTTTGACAATGGTGTCTATGTACTTAGATAAGCCAAGCATCCTCTTGGATCTATCTCTATAGATCTAAATCCTCAAGATATAGGATGCTTCTCCTAAGTCCTTCATGGAGAAGTCTCTAGATAACCAAGCCTTTACTATGGATAGCATTCATACATCATTCCCGATGATCAAGATGTCATCCACATACAACACCAAGAAGGTGATAGTGCTCCCACTTACTTTCTTGTACACACAAGGCTTATCTTCGTTCTTAACGAAGTCATAAGATCTGATTGTCTCATCAAATCTTATGTTCCAACTTTGGGAAGCTTGCTTTAGTCCATAAATGGATTTAAGCAACCTGTACACCTTATCTAGGCAATCCTTGGATACGAATCCCTCGGCCTATATCATTTCTTAGAGGTTGCCATTGAGAAATGTGGTTTTCATATCCATTTACCAGATCTTATAATCATAGTGTGCTGTAATAGCCAATAGAATTCGGATGGATTTTAGCATGGCTATGGGTGAGAAAGTTTTGTCAGAGTCAATACATTGCCTTTGATGATACCCCTAAGTCACTAGTCTTGCTTTATAAGTCTCTACCTTTCC
>CM017189.1:17741702-17759202 GCA_004837865.1 Musa balbisiana
TTACTTTAGGCATGATACCAAAACATGGTTTCAAATTTTTAAGGTACAACATACACAATTTTAAACTATAAACTCATTAAATATGATATCAAACTTCTTAACATTTTCATTAAGACATCAAGTATAGTTTCATTGGACATAAAATATTTTCAATCAAAATCAAAAATTATCAACATACATATTATTTCTTCTAAAAAACATACATAGGATTATCATTAGATTTAAATCTAACATTTTGTTCCTTTATCATAAAACATGAAATTTTCATGATCATTTTTTTAAATAAAAAGAAGCATGATATAATTTTTATTTTTTATATTTTACTAACTAATTTAAAAACAACTCATGAAAAATCATCAAGTAATTTCAAAATAAACTAAAGGGATTTTGATTACCTTGTTATCGAAAGCCGTTAAGGCATAGTTTGCCACCTCGCCTTTGTTGATTTGCTCCTCATCTTCCGATGAGCTCGATTTATCCCAGAGTGCTTCCTTCTTCTTGCATTCATAACAAGTAATTACGTTCTTTTTAAGTTTATATTTATTTTTTTATTCTTGTTTTAAGAATTTTTTAAGCTTTATTGTGAGAAGTTCAAGTTCATCATCACTTGAGCTTTTGCTCGAGTGATCTTCTTTTGTTCTAAGTGCAAAATCCTTTCTTTTCTTTGGAAGGTAGTTCTTAAGTTCATTAAGTTCATCATGTGCCATTTCATAGATCACAAAGACTCGATAAGTTCTTCAAATGAAAATTTATTTAAATCCTTTATCTCTTGTATTGTAATTACTTTTGAATCCCAATTTTTAGAAAGAGATCATAAAACTTTATTAACAAGTTCAAGATTCGAAAAACTTTTACCAAGTGCTTTTAAACCATTAACGACATCCGTAAAATGGTTGTACATGTCTATAATGGTTTTATTTAGTTTCATATAAAATAATTCAAAATCACGTATCAAAAGATTAACTTTAGAATCTTTAACCCTATTTGTGCCTTCGTGTGTGATTTCAAGAGTATGCTAAATATCGAAAGCTATTTCGTAAGTAGAAACCTGATTGAATTCATTTTTGTCTAAGGTACAAAACAAGGCATTCATAGCCTTGGCATTTAAAGAGAAAGTCTTCTTCTCTAACTCATTCCAATCGATCATTAAAAGAGAAGACTTTTGAAAGCTAAATTCAACTATATTCCATAAATCAAGATTTAACAAAAGCAAGAAAACTCTCATACGAGTTTTCCAATAAGTGTAGTTCGTCCTATTGAACATAGGAGGATAAATGATAGAAAAGCCCTCTTAAAATCCAAAAAGAGTCATTTCTCTTTGGTGTTAAACCAAATGAGAAATAACTTGGCTATAATACCAACTGTTAGGAATGAGTCAGCACTAAGATGGGGGGGTGAATTAGTACAGCGGATAAAAACGTCGTCGGTTCGAAAATCTTCGTTTTAATTAAAAACCGATCAGAAAGATATTAACTTGGAAGCGTAAGTGAGCGTAGTGAAAGTAATAAAAAGGTAAAGCAGTTTGCAATAAAGGTAAATTGCTCAAAAAAAATGTAAACCAATTTTATAGTGGTTTGGTTGTCGTGACCTACATCCACTCCCGATTCCTCTTCCATCAAGGCCACCAGCATCCATTAACGGTCTTCCTTCAATGAGCGAAGACCAACTACTATTTTACACCCCTCTTCTCCTTTTCACAGGTTTAAGAGACAACCTTTTACAAGCAATCACTCATCCCTAAATAGAATTCTAAACTTAGACTAGATGAGGAGATCTCTCAAGTGATTGCAATAGCGTTTTTCCACTTTTAAGCTCTTTGTGCTTATGTGTGTTAACCAGGGATGAGAGGTATATTTATAAGTCTCAAGTTGATTCAAACTTGGAGCCTAAAAATGTCTCATCCCGGGTCCTCCGAGTACTGGCAATACCACCACCTATGCTAGGCGATACCACCGCTTGCAACATTGACATTGACATTGGGCGGTATCATCGCCCAGTTTGGTAGTACCACTGCCTAACACCCTACCACTGAGCAATACCATCACCTAGTCTGGCGGTACCACCGCCTAACACAGTCTCGAAGACTATGCCACGATGGTGCCACCTGTTGGGTCACTATTTGGGCCTTTTATTTGGCCCAACACAGCCTAAACTTGGGCCCAATTGACTCTTAATTGAGTTGGCCCAATTCCAACCAATTATGTGCTAACTATAAATTTTAAAGCATACACTAAGCTAAATAAGTCCGTAAGTCTAGGTTTCTTCCAACGAGCTTCCGACGAACTTTCGACGATCTCTTGGCAATGTTACAACGGACTCCCGGCAAGTTCCTGGACTTCACGACAATCTTCTTGGTGAGTTCCGATGAGCTTCTTTGGCAAGCTCTTGGACTTCTCGGTCAATTCCGACAGACCTTCCGACAAATATCAAGACTTCCGATGAACTCTCGAACTTCCAACGAAATCTCGTTCTTGACTCCAGGACTTCATTTTACTTTACGCCTTGCTCACTATTGTAGTTAATCCTGCACACTTAAAACCTACTTCGATCTAGACAATTATTACAAAGCAAATCAAATGTTGTTCGGCATGTCATTGGTTCATCGACACTTCGTCCGAATCTTTGGCGCATCATCCTCTCTTGCGGCCTATTACCCAATCGGCTAGTTGACCTCCACAACTCCAATTTTCTTGGCATAATTTTTGCTCTTCTTGGCTCGATGCCCAAACCCAGGACCCAAAGCCTTCTACCGATACGTCGACTAATCCTTCGGCTCGATGTCCAATCTTCTAACATATTTTTCTCTAGCCTAACATGATTCTTCCTGCATTTAATTATCTCTCCCTAATCGAAGCTTCCCGCATCACTCAAAACGCATATCAAATCATAAACACTATCAATTGGCTTCATCATCAAAATCCGAGATTCAACATAAATCAGACTGACAAAAGTATCACTGACAATCACACCATCAATAATAATAATAATAATAATAATAATAATAATAATAATAATAATAATAATAATAATAATAATAAAAGTGTGATAACATTGAAGTGCTATATTCCAAATGCAGCATTCCAACGAAGAAGACATCTCACGTCGCCTCTCCACGATGCACCAAATGGCAAAACCAGTGAAGAGCTCGCTCCTCTTGCTCACCCTCCTCCTTCCCACCGTTGTCATCCCTCTAGCAGCCAAAAGCGTCTAGCTACGATGCCCTTGACACTGACAAAGTCCCCTGCTCTCAACTCGATGCCTCCTACGACAATCGTCACGCCGAAGCTTATGCCAACCCTTACTCTCGCGATTGCTTCATCATCACCCTGTCACTATAAGAAAAATAACTCATTAGTTATTGTTAGTTTGGCAAGTCCCACATAGTCCCACATCAAGAAAATGATATCTTCTATTTAACTTATAAATAAAGACTTGGGCTTTGAAATTAGATGCACCACAAGAAAAACCTAAGTGTTTGCCTTAAGTTTAAATCCACACTCAATTAAATAGTTTGGACTTATAGTTTGGGTTTTTTCATGTTTAATATTTTCGAGTATTTTATGGGCTAGGAACAATTTCCTAAGGCATTTGTAATTATCCCTCTTTTTTATAGTAGTAATTTGCTCCTCCTTCGTCCATGGATGTAGGTCAATTGATCGAACCATGTAAATATGGTGTTTTGATGTTTTTTTTCTCTCTTTTATTTTTTTCATTTTATTATCTTTATTGGGTTATCAAATTATTTTTTAGATAAATATCTTGAGCCAGTTCTAACAGTTACATATGAAGATTGACATCAAAAGTAAAAATAATTACAATTTAAAAAATATATATTAGTGATGGTGTGAGCTATCACCAGCGTCGATCAGGTTAGGTCCCGGGGTAAAAAGTTTCAGTGATGATAAAAGACACCACTTGTCACTAAATTATAGATTTTAGTGATGATTTTTTTTTTTGTGTGTGACTAATTGATAAATCTAAATAATTTAGTAAGGATATATTAGTTGGTCATATAAAAAATTTTAGTTTTCAGTGACTATTTCATCACTAAATTATCTTTTAATGATAAACTTGAATGTTTGTAGCATGGTAGAGCCTATGGCTGATGACGATGTGTGCCGGAGTCGAAGAGGATGGACTTGGCGTGTGGCTGGGGTTGTTCAGGTTACAGCTTCAACAGGTGGAATGCATGTTGCTGTGTTCTGGTGTTGTGAACAGGGCCTGCATGCAGTTGTGTTGATGCAGCAATATCTACTTGAATCAAACCTTGTGTCTTCTATGAAAGATGAAATTAATTTGGTTGATGGTATGCATTTACAGTCCTCACTCGACATATTTACTGCAATCCATGTTAATGCTTCTTCTTTGTATCCCAACGTTGATCTCTCTAGGTTCCTTCTCAGCAAATTATGTTCCACGGCCAAACTGGTGCATCAAATTTAGAATTTGGTGCATGACAAGCCGGTGTATAATTTGCTCATAGAGTCTATAAACTTGACAGTAAGAGAGGGGAGTGAATTAGTACAACGATAAAATTACATTCAGTCAAAAATCTTCATACGATAAAAAATGTATCGAAAAGAGTTTAACTTTGAAACCATACGAAAACGTAGCGAAAGTAAAAATTCAGTTTGTAATAAAGGTAAATAGCAAGAAGTAAATGCAAAACAGATTTTTATAGTGGTTCGATTATCGTGACCTACATCCACTCTCGATTTCTCTTCCATCTAAGTTACCGGCTTCCACTACTGATCTTCTTTCAAGAGAGAACCTTTACACCCCCACTTACTCCTCTCTTAAACTACCTCAAGTGGATTCAAACTTGGAGTCTAAAAGTGTTTCATCCTCGATTTTCAGGGTACTAACAGTATCACCACCTATGCTGGGCGGTACCATTGCCTGCAGCACTGACACTAGGTGATACCATTGCTTGACACACTATCATTGGGTGGTACCACCACCTAGACTAGCGGTACCACCGCCTGACACAGTCTCAGAGATTGTGCCACCGATGGTTCCATCTGTTGGATCACTGTTTAGGCCTTTCACTTGGCCCAATACAGTCTAAACTTGAGCCCAACTAACCCCTAATTGAGTTAGCCCAATTCAAACCCAGTTACGCCTAAAACCTATTACGACCTAGACAATTATTACAAAACTTGAATCAAATATTATACGGCATGTCATTGATTTATCGATATTTCGTACGATTCTTCGGCGCATCATTTTTTCTTGCGACCTATTATCCAATTGATCAATTGACCTCCGCAACTCCGATTTCCTTCGGCACATCGTCCTTTCTCCCTAATCAAAGCTTCCAGATAAACACTACCAATTAGTTTCATCATCAAAATATGAGATTTCACAAACTTTACACACGCAATTGGTTGTCTTAGAAAATGATAATAGAGGAAAAGAATATGAACCCTCGTGACTAGAAACTTGTACTCATGCCGGTCTCTCACAATCTCTCTCTAGATTTGAGCCTCTTTTAGTTTTACTGTATCTTTTTTTTTTCACTTGAATACTTCAACCAATTCGAGGGCTCATATCTTATTAAAGCTTTTAGGTCAATCTCATATCTAATCGTAAAATTTACTTTAATATTCCGACAATATTCAATATCAACCGCATATGTTTCAGGCTTTCAGCTATTGAAAGTTGGAGCTTCTTAACTCATAACCTAGTGATATGTATCCGAGATCTCTTACGGCTGGTTGAGTCTCGTCATGACATCTGATAGATGATAGAGTTTATATATACCATGTATTGCTGCATGAAAGAAAAAGAAAAAGAAAAGCTAGAACCTATTGGCCATAAAACCTTGGCATGCATCAGTATCTAATTCTCAGTTTCTTAATCCAGTTTGTGATAAGCTTACAAGGAGTTTGTTGTTCAGCTTCAGACACTAATATTACTAGAATTTTATTCAAGAGAATCTGGATGAGTAGTACTTGATGATCTTTTACACAAATGAGTTGCCAATGCAAGAAGGTTTCAGTCTTGAGAGTAGCACTTGTCTTGCACACTACAGAATGCAATTTCTGCAGTTCAAGCAAAAACTTTCTTTCACTGTTTCACTGTCATGGATTCCTTCAGCCAGTGATGAATTCTTAGATATCTTCAAGGCACCTGAATCCAAATACTTCCCAGTGTGGTTGAACCTTTGATCTAAAATTTGCACTTTGGAGCATGCATTCATGAGTTCCTAAACCCCTCTTCTTATCGGAATTACATTGCCAGTGCCAACTGCAACTTGTTTCATCTCCATCTCCGACATAGTCATGTCCTGCAGATTTGTGGGATCCAAATAGGTTTAGTTTTAGTGAATGATCAGTAGAAGTACAACACATTCTCCAAGTCAAGCATTGCACCATTTTTATCTGGATTTTCCCAATCCAGGCTGCAAGAAATTGTGATTGAACTCTGTCAGGATAATTACTACACTGCATTGCACAGAAGAGGGCCTAATTGGATATCGACATAGTAAGATAAAAAAAATCTACAAAACCTTGTTTGGTAAACCTCAAGTTATTTGGGAGCTGATCCCATGGAAGATTTGCTCATCAGAATGGAGAGATAGTCTTTGTCTGTAAGCCAGAGATACAAAAAACTAAAAGCCTAACCCTTGGCCATTGTTCTCTATCTGAATGCTAAATCTAATTTTGTCATAATGCTAGATCACATAAAAATAGTTTAAATCTGGATTTCTCTGCCTCTGTAAGCTTAGAACTGATCCGTAAGAACTAAAAAAAAGAAAAGATAAACAATGTGAATTGCTTAAAAATTCTACATTTTCTTACTCAGAGCTCAACGATGAAAAAAGATCAAATAGCAGCATTATGAGAATATATGGAAAGAATTCAAAAAAACAAAAAGCTACTGGATCCGGCAATAATTCTGCTGCAATTTTCAACAGCAATTTCTTCACATAAAAGCTTACAGATGCTGATGAGAATGGGAAGTGATCCACCAAGTATGAAAAGGTCAGAGATAGTTCCAACCGCTGCACTACTTTTTCTAGCTCCATGTGAGTCAATAGTCTCCTAATCCAAGCTTTGTTTGATTGATACTTGATACTAGAAAACTTTGACAGAAGATTGCTTTGGTGTGAAGTCATATTATGCAACGAAGTAATCTTCATGAAGTGATAAACTATATTGCTCATCTCATATGCTAAAAAGATAAATCACAATACCTTTGAAAGGAAAAAAAAAAAACTCAAACCTTTTCTTCCCATTTTCTCTCTTTTCTTTTTCTTTCTTGCATGAGTTTTTAGTTTCACATGTAATAGTACAAAAGTCTAGCTCTCTTATATTAACCGCCTCTCATCTAATCTAAAAGATATGCTATGCAATAATATTATTGTCTAAATATTTCATGATATTAAAAATATAAATCAGATCATAATACATGTCTTATTTACTGACCTAAGTTTTTAGATGCAGTGATAGTAATAAATATGACAATAATCCATATCAAGCATGTAGAATCCTATGCAAACCTTTTTTTTTTTTTTGGCAAGAAGAAAAACTAATATTTGATGAGTAAAATGATTATAGTAGACTCCGTTCGTGTCAGTGCGAATCAAAAAAATTAAAATCAAGAGATAAGCTATCCTACAAAAACAAAATCTGAAATGTGTCTTCTAACAGAATTAGAAAACCATTTAACTCTTCTCTAAAAAAATGAAATATAAATAAACATATCCAAATGACTCAAATCAAATTCCGATGTTGCAAAATTTCCACAGGACAAAACCCCAATTCTTTGGTCACAACTCCTGTCCTAAATTACACTCCCAACCACCACTCAACCTTTTTAAGTTAGCCTTCCTTCCGAGTGGGAGTGTGGAAAAAGACTGAGACTTTTCCTTCCCAACCCGCAAATGGCGAAGCTGATGCAAAGCATCCGCCTTTTAGTCGCCCTCGTCCTCCTCGCCCGGGCTGCCGCCGGGGAGGCGGGGGCCGAGCTGCCGCTTGGCTGGATCCCCTCCTCCCTCTCCGGCTGCCGCGGCACTATCGCGGAATGCCTCGCCGGGGAGGAGTTCGACATCGGATCTGAGGCAGGCCGCCGCATCCTCGCCACCTCCAGCTACATCAGCTACGGCGCCCTCAAGCGCGACACCGTGCCCTGCTCCCGTCGCGGCGCCTCCTACTACAACTGCCGCCCCGGCGCCCAGGCCAACCCCTACTCCCGCAGCTGCTCCGCCATCACCCAGTGCCGCGGTGGATGAGAGAAAAAAAAAAAAGGTGGGTTTTGAGGAAGGAGAAGAACCAATTTGGTATGTATTTGGTCACTCTGTCGATGTTTAAGTGACTGGTGTTGTGTGTCATGAAGCCATTGTTGTAGCAGATTTACTATTTGGTTATAATTCTACTTTTTTTTTTTTTTCCTTTTAATGCATCTTTCAGAAAAGAATTGATGATTAAGACTTAGATTTAGTAGTTTCCTGGAAGATATCAATAATTTATGTGTAATGGAGATGTTCTGCCTTGATCTTTCATAAGCTCTGTGTTGTCATTTATGAAGTCATTGTTCTAGCAGTGTCGCTATTTAGTTATACTTCTGTACTCTTTCCTTCCAATGCATTTTATCTCTGCAAAAGAAGACATTTTTCAGGAAAAGATAGATGATTTAGTCTATGTGGTTTCAATGTGTAATTGAGTTTGAACTTTCATTAGCAAAATTTGATGTTTATCAGGAAGAGGTGGGAGGGAAGAGAAGGGGTGGGGGGGGGGGGAATCATTAAAAGTTGATCTGTTTAGAATTTATGCCTAGGAAATGATGATATGGAGCTTTGATTGTTGGTAATACTGTGAGATTGGTGGGGGAAATAAATGCTTGTTTAAGGGTAATGGAGTTGAATTATTGGTGATATTGACCTTTGGTAGTTGGTTGTCCCCCCTCACTACTGTTGTTATTTGGATGGAAGAGGAGAAGGAAAGGATGACAGATGGAGTCTCAGTGGGGAGAAGAGAAGCCCAAAGGATCATGGCATTTATAAAATAATCATGAAATTACTGGTCTCTAATGGCTTTGATAGGATGGGTCATGTGAAATTTAGAGAGAGAGAGAGAGTAAATTGGCAAAATTTTGGCCATGTTTACTACAAGCAATCTCTTTGAAAGATAAGCTTTCTATGCATAAATGGATCGATGATAATGCAGAAGAGATTAACAGGACCACCAAAAAAAAATTTACATGACAATTTTACACCCTTCAGTATTTATTGTGATGTTGAACAATTCAAATATAGTGCTTTATATGTCTAGGAACAGAAAGCATAGTAGCATAATTCAAAACCAACTTAAATGCCTGATTTCTACTATCAGAAATTAGCTACACATGCTATTAAAACCTTCAGAGCGAGCAGGACCATTCATTCATATGATCAATAATGTTTCCAATAAAATATTCTTGACTAGTAAAACATTAAAATCTATTTGGTTCTCTGTATTAACTGTCTACTTCAACTTTATGAGGAAAGAAGATATTCTGTTCACCCATAAGCCATGGAAGATGAGAAGGGGTCCAAAGAGACTTCCAGATGATTGTGGCAGACAAATGATCAGTTGTGTCAAGTGTCACTTTTGGGTTGTTGCCCTCCCAAAGATGGCATTTCTGGTGGGGATATCACCTATATTTCAAGGCATTTATGACTTACCAAGGTCAATAGGACTGACAGACACAATCATTGGACCAGAAATACATCATCCATAAAAGACCCATATAAACCGACAACGGCAGCTATATGAACCAACCAATTAGCAAGTCCCATCAGCTGCCGACAGTGACACTGCAAGGATAGTGTCCTTTTAGACACACGCTGATTTATTGTCAAGATTTTGTAAAGGAGAAACAAAGGACAAAAGAAACTCATCTTGATTTGTTTTGCTCTCTATCTTGAGAAAAGTGTTCGGTGGTTCATGGTTGATCATAAGGGAGGGGGTTTTATTTTTCTTGTAAAAGCGAACCTGGTCATGCGTTCTTGTTTTTGTTCCTAATGCAGAAAGTTGTAACAAAAAGAGTTTATAATTTACAGAAATCTCTATATAAAAATAAGACAATAAAATTTTACCAAGCAGCTTCAGTATTAAATTTGATGTATTAGATCTGCACTAGATCACTGAATCAATTGGGTCATGCTGGTGACTCCTCAGGTGTTCCTTCTAAGCAGCCACCAATTAATCTTCCTCGTTAGATGTGGGTTAGACTCCATAAGATCTAAGGGGCTCTTGGCCTGCACCGACACCAACGAGCAATAACAACAAATCATAATATCACAAATATTTGAGATCAGTTACATAAGTCTATTTGTTGCCATTGAACTTCCTGAAAAAAAGGTGCCACTAATACAAGAACAAGAGTACAAACATGAAAAAGAAATCAGAATTCAGCGTTGTTGTCTGGGAGCCACCTGAAGGCCTTTCTGTGAACAGTAAGTTGATTGTACCACCCATTACCCTTTCAGACACATGTTTGGTAACTTCTGTTGGCTTTCTCTGCTTCTTGTCAAAGTTCCATCAATCTTCTGCGAAGTTGATGTTTTTTACCTTGTGCTGCTACAAAAGATCTTCTGACAATTAATTTTTATTCATTAGTTTTTTTTTCCTCCTTTCATCTAGAGTTTCTTTGATCTTTATAGAGTTGGTTTAGATGGCATGTCATGATACTGGAATCTTTAATAAGTCTAACAAAAGTTCATACTTTTGCAGATTAATTTTGCTAATCATAGATGTCCAATAAAGGTCTAAAGTAAAATAGAGCTAAAAATGAACTGTTATGACTTACCTTTCCAACTAATTTTGTTTTGTTCTCGTTGAAGCTAAGACACCAGAGTTTTTTCTTTGTGCACTGTAATTGTGCTTTAACTAATATCACCGGTTATTTCAGTCAAATGTGAGTATTTGCGTCACAGTAGGATTGTTTCTTTGTCACTTGAATGAATATATTCATGTCATGAAAATAAAATCTATGTTTTTCAACTGTTTCGAGCTGCCGTATTATTGAAAATATCATGCACTGATCATCTTTCATCACAAGCTTTCACGCGTAACACCGTGCCCTTACAGAAGCTCCAAGTCACTTAATTCCTCTTTGGCAACTCGCCTTCAATGTCATTCCATGTTGGGTAGGTTAAACTAGCAAAAAACGCACTCGTCTTTCTTGGATGATTCAAATCTTGTTGGGTTTCAGTATCCAATGCTTGACTAAGTAGCCATTTAACGAATAATTTTAAATCAATGAATTTAAAGCTTGAATCCACAAGCAAAACATACCTGGTCGCTAATTTGATGCCGAGCAGTCATCTACAGCTGCGAGGAACCAAATAATTAACGAGTTGAACTTTTTATGGCCGACCCACGGAATCGCAAGGTTTTGGTTGGTCGATGTGGGACTTTAACAACTATATCACACACCAAAAATTATGTTGAGTTGAAGCATGAACGTCCGATATGGATATTATGTTGTAAGCTGTGACCTTTGGTGCACGAATCCTGACCCTGTTGATGCTGCTGATGAAGGCTTGAACGTCGATAGATCGAGAGCTGAAGTTTCTTCTTCGGTGCTCCAACCTTCGATTTCTCGTTAAGAAGGAGATCATTGACATGAGGAAGGGATTAGCTTTTCCCCATCTCAACACGGTTTCCCTTGACAATGGTTTCTTACAGGGCTTGTAATCCAGCAGCCAGTAGTAGCCAGTCTCGTGAGTCTAAATAAATAATAACTAAAAAAAATTAAAATGAGCAGATGAATCATCTTAAATTAAAATGGATGTTTATCGTGCGCTCGTTTGATGTGTATGCAAAGGCATAATCAGCTTCTACCCTCGTCAAAATTTGGGCTACATCCACATGGTCAAAAGCTGGGAGGCCACGGATTGAGATTACGGGATCTTTTCTTCTTGTCACAGTTAGTGTATACATCTCACGACAATTAAGTCATATATATATATATATATATATATATATAATACCTCAGATAACTGGGGTATAATTTAATTGTTTATTTTTATATTTTGTATGACTTAAACTATTGTTAATATTTGGAGAAATATAAATATTATACGAAAATTTGTAAGCTCCAGATTAAATTAAAGTAACGGGTTTCTCCGGGTATCTCCTTGGGTCTGAGAACAGCTTAAGCAACGCTCTCATAACAACTCAAAGACCTCCCAGATTTGTTGCCAAGTATGTCGGTGTGCTGACACTTCCCCGATGACAAGGGATATTTTGATATAATATTTTTAACAATCCAATCCACCGGTCTTTCACACAGCATCTAATCCAAAAAGACAGCGAAACAGAACTGTGTATGACAACAATGATAACATATGATCATATTATATTCTTAGACATGTCTGGCTACATATTTCCAAATTATTGTCCGATGAAATAGCCACCTGGCCAGCCGAAGCTGTTGGTTGGAGTTGGTATCATGCGACAACAACAGCAGACATTCTTCTCCGCACATCTCGCCATTCCATTCACGCACACAAAAGCAGTTCACAAACAAAGCAAAATACCATAAACAAGATAAATGTCGCTGGAATAGGATGGGCGACTCTGAGACCACTCACACGTTCAAATGCAGAGTTTCACAGCCAACCTTTTCCAACAGAAGCATCCTGGCTGCAGTGATAATACTTCCCAAAGGGTGTGGCTACCTTCGGAAGAAGAGATACCAGGAAGGATGACAATGAGGTCTCTGATGGATCGCAATCATTTTGGCCCCTTCTTCCTGCTGAGGATCTCCTGTTCTTTCAGGCGTTGTTGAAATCTCGCCAGGCGGGCCTGAAGGCTGACCAGCCCTGCTGCTTTACGAGAGAGAACAAAGCTCAACTGTGTCACATAGTTGTCAATAAGGCTGCCAGGTTGGTCCACTTCCGCCAATAAATTCATTTCCTACAAACGACCATACTGCCCCGAGTTAAGAGCAATAGAAGCATATCGAACTTCCATATATAACCCATCATCAAAAGGCAAGATGTTCAGAGAATAAGCAAAAAAAGTTCAAAGTGGATATTTGTACTTTCTTATTTTGATATCAGAACAAAAGTTTATATTCACTGGAAGAGAAATCATCGAGTCATTATGGACACTTCAGAAACTTTTAAAAGACTACTAATGCTACAAGGTGTATATATTCTCAAAATCATAAAATGCTCCTCAAGTACTTCTGTCACGTCAAAAGATGATCCAGACTGTGTACAACAAATCATGCAAAGTGTTGTGGATTAATATAAATAAAAGCATAGCAATAAGGAACAAATCAAATTTTATCTCATAGACAATTGTAACCAGTTCAAACCACGATTCACTAAATCTGGCAAAGTTAAAGCTTACAGGTAATGCTCATAAGGCTGTGTGTACAGTGGTAAACACACAAACACAAACAAAATAATGATAAAGAAAACTTCACACAAACACAAGTGATGTTTTCAAACTATAGTGCTCTACACACATTGGGTTGGGCAATCACTGCAATATGGCATTTGATAGGCACTTCATAGATAAAAACATCATCTACTCCTTTCTCATTATGATATGCTTATGTATTATTCTGTATAAGAGGTATGGCTAATAATTCAGATTTGGTAGGATAAAATTATTGAAGATGTTGTGCTGCCTTCAAAATGATTGATGAAATTTACATTCCTCATTTTTCTTTCAACGTCATCTCTGTTGAGAATGTAAGTATGCTTGTTCATTAGCCATGAACATGCAGATTGATAAAGACGAAAAATGATGTGAGATGGGTAGAATGATGATAAGATTGAAAAACCAGTTAGTCTTTAATATTTAGGTTAGTGGTGGATGATACAACAAGGGTAATAAACTGCCAGTACGTCAAAAAGCTGAGATTTTAGTTTTACTAGAAAGTAGGACATAATAACATTAAATTACATTATTCAGGTTTCTCAAGCTGAAAATGTTATATAGATCAGCATCAAAGACATTTCTTGTTAAAAATAGATTATCACCAAAACTAAGTTGGCTTACAACCAATGGGTACCATGTTGTACAGCACTAAAAAAGTTTCACAAGGGTTTTATAATTACCTCACGCACTATCTCCATTGTATTTTCAATTTCCTTCCTATGAGCAGCTATCAGAGCATCCTCTTCCTGAAAATCACAACAATGATGAAGTTAATACTAAAAAATGAGACGAAGTTCCACATGACTGGCAGAAGCTGAAAAATGATCTGGATGTTCTAACCTCAAGTAGAGCATTTATTTCTTCATCATTGCATGAAGCTTCCTGTTCATATTGTTTTGACACTGTGTCAGAAGCAGAATCAAAAATATGTTGCTGCTTTTGATTAGAGGGAGGCAGTCGAGGTCCACTTTCTTTTTTCGACCAGTTCTGTCTCTCAGGCTTTTCTTCCCGGGTCAGTTTTCTCCGAGGTGGGGATACCTTTGGTACCTTTTCTTCATCTTGAGTATCAGATGAATTCTGAACAGTATACGATTTGTTGCTATAACCTCCAAGATTGCTTTTCAAGTCAGCTCGTTCCCTGTCAAGTGAACCTGATACTTGCATGCTTTCTTCCCTTCCGTTACGATTGTAATTCATTGTTCCAAGAGAATTCCTATCGGGCTCTGATGAAGAATTATGCAAGAAGATTTCAGCATTCCTTTTGGGCACTTCCACTGCATTAGAGCCTTGATTTTGCTCCGCAAAATTATCTGTTTCAACTGAGATAGGAAGTGAAGATGCTAACTCTTTGCTTGAAGGAACCAAAGATGCAGAAGCCTGATCTTTTCTAGAATTGCCACTCTTGGAAAGGCTTTTAACCCTGCTCAGTCAAAAGCTCAAATTACAATAGCTAGAAAAATATGAGCTCTAGTGTTTATGCTTTAAGCTACACAGGCAATACCTATCAGCATATCTCAAAGTATTAAGGGTATGTTCACAAGAACCAGCATTTGGGGAAATGCAAGAAATCATAACTGTCCTTGAATTGCCAACAAATGAATCGCGAAGCACCTCGGTCAACTTGCTCCCCCTAAATGGAATATGAATTTGATCATTGTCTAGGGCACGGATGCATTCCTTTAAAGCTAAAAGGCTCTTGTTTATTTCTGCTCCCTCAATTCTGAAGTAGAATATCAAACAAAACACTAATTAAAATCATATAAAAGAGAGCCCAATGAAACAACTGATGTTAAAATTCTTGAATATACTTCATTCTTTTGGATGTCGCACATTGAAAGACAAATATTAAAGAGACCACAAATTTACAGACCTAGTTTGACGATCATTGTCCGTTGTATCAGCGCCCCGCTCGCTCCCAGCAAGATCAATAAAAGATATCTTTCCAACCACCTTGCCACCCTTTGATTCATTACTTTCCTTTTGTCTTCTGTTATCTTCTACTTCTCTATGCTTCTTAATTGCTAGTTGCAAAATAGCATGGGATCTTGATGATTCCTCATTAGCCCCTGTGGAGCCCGTACTTCTTGCAGCATTACCTTTCTCAATAAATTCCTTAACCATCAGAACATCTGAGACCTCAAATTCCTGTAATCCCACAATACAAACTTGCTGTCTTCCATCTTCCCTCATGCAAAGTTTCCTGACAAATGTTGTCCAAATGGATTGCAACATTTAATATCATGATATAATACTAAACAAATTATTTAGAAACTGGAGATAAGGAAGACGTCAGAATACCTAATTTCAGATGGTGTAAGAAATTTATAAATGTGAAAGCAACTTTTGCTCCAAACAGAAGTATGCTATTTCCAAACTGAAAGGTAGTATAAATTTTTTTGGGCAATTTAATAATACTATCTCTAACAAAAATAAATCTGAATAAAACATTGTACCAGTCACTTATAAGACCAATATGGCATACTCCAGAATGTCACTAAAAAGATAAAAATATTAATTAAAATCAACTGTATAACTCAAAACAGTACAGAATATTGTTAGCATCTAAAAGTATATTTTGATAATTAACATCTTAACTTCTCTGAAGGATCATTAAGCTTTTAATACACAAAGATGTGACACCTAAGAACAATATAATGAATAATATAATTCAAATTAAATAATGTCATCCTGACACGCACCACATGGAATGTGGAATGTGACAAACAAGCACGAAAATACATGTTATTTAACAGCAACAACTAGCACAAGACTACACGATATAAAAATAAAAATTCATAGACAAGTAAAAACCAAGTGAAGTCACACCATGGTATAACAGTCCAACCTTCTATCACAGAGAAGATCAAAAAGTTTTCCACCATATATCTCAAAATAACTGAGCCATAATTTGAACTTTTGATTGCGGTAAAATGGTTGATGTAACAGGCGAACAATGTCTTCTACAGCTCTGAGTGGCAGTGGTTGCATAGTATATGTCTTTCCACTACCTAAACAAAAAGTAAAAATAGGTACAACAGTTAATCCAAAACACAGTATCAACTTTTGAAATTTTGCATATAAGGAAATGCCCATTTTGTTAGAATAGGTGACAACCAAAATAAAAAAAATACAGTCAGAATGATTTGTAAAAGAAGCAGCTCAGGCATAACATAAATGTGAAGATGAACAAAGCTGAACTTTACTTCAGACATTAGGGATGTTTATCATAGTATTGTTGCATAACCAGTTCTGTACATAGCTTCAGCAGATAAGGAATAACTAAATTCATACAGATAATTTTCTCCTTTGGTTTTTCAACTGAGCCAGTATCTCAAAGTTTCAGTTTAATATGAGCATTCTTAAAGAAATCTAAATTTTTTTACCAGTAACATGTGGCATAGATCGACTGAATCAACTATTCCAGTCCAAATTCACAAGGCTAAGTGATCAAATTTCTTAGTCTTAGGATAAATGAGAAGATAACAATTATAATTCTGAACAAAAAACTTAATATAGCGAGCATCTTAAGTAAGATTAAAATTAAAACAGAATTACCAACAAATAGAATTGACATAAGTATACAAATTGCACATTGTTAATTAATAATTACAAAACAACCAAAAATTCATATATCATGTTTTGCAAGATGAACCTGTTTGACCATAAGAAAAGCTAGTAGTTTTTGCTCACTCAAAGATGATCGGTATAAGTTAACCAGGATATCATAACTAAAATTAAACCAGGATCACCAACAAAAAGAATTGACATAACAACCTGAACAATGTTAATTACAAAAAAGTGAAATATTCATATATCTTGTTTCGCAAGATGAACCTGTTTGACCATAAGCAAAGCAAGTAGCCTTTGTTCGCTCAAAGATGGTTGGTATAATAGGTTCAACAGTCACAAACCAGGATCACCAACAAAAAGAATTGACATAAGTATACAAATTGCACATTGTTAATTAATAATTACAAAAAAGTGAAATATTCATATATCTTGTTTCGCAAGATGAACCTGTTTGACCATAAGAAAAGCTAGTAGTTTTGCTCACTCAAAGATGATCGGTATAAGTTAACCAGGATATCATAACTAAAATTAAACCAGGATCACCA